>NJDD01002732.1:299200-317758 GCA_002245505.1 Calephelis nemesis
CAATGTTTTTGTTTCATAAAGCGACCCCATACAGAGTCAATTAGAATAGAATATAATTTATTTTATTTCACATGGGCCATACAATGGATATTTGTGACGTTAACCTCTTTGTTAACCGATACCAAAAAGGAGGAAGTACCCAAATCTTTTGAAGTTATAGGTACTTCCTTTGGGGCGTTAGGAAAAAATGATGAGGGTAAATTTTTACGATGCGCGCGCACACCGTCACGAAAAACCGACATGATGAAGTTAGCTATTGATAACATTTTAGTTTTTCAAAAAAAAGGTAAAAGGTTAGGACATCTACGTATGTTTGCCCGAGAACTGACAACTGTATTCACAATATTTCTTTATTTCTATGGTTAGTGTCATTTTGTCTACAAATGTAAAATAAGACAAAAGATAAAAATTTTAAAAAGATTTTTATCTTATTACGCCGAAGAAGTATAACTTCTAACGCGTGTACATAAGTACACACACATTTTTTTATGTGAAAAGTCAGATAGGGCTTTCCTAAAGGTAAGAGACAACCTTGGTTTACTGGTTCATATATGTTATAGGTATAGTAGTAGGTTACTATTTAAATTATGCGCGTCGGCTATATTCGTCAAGCTACGAAAATCCGAATGTATTTTAAAGATATATCTATATAGAGTTGTTATTGCATAATCAATCATTTCGCTTACATTTAGATTAGATCAGCCAATTTAAAAATAAAAGTATAAAGTGTAAAAAGAGTAAAAATTGTAAAGCCGAAGCTCATAATTTAAATAGTATCTAGTACTATACGTTGCTGTCCACTCTACTACTATTGGTCTGTGTCTAATTCATCTTTATATTTTTTGCAAGTTTATTATGTGACTTATCCGCGAATCACGAATAAATTGTGATGTTCTTTCATAAGATAGATCACGATTCAGTGGTGTTCGGATACAAATTCGATCCAGGGGGCTACATGTGTACGTTTGTAGTGATGATCACTGAGTAAAGTGTACATACCGGGTAACAAACTCACAAAAAACATACAGTCGAATTGAAAACCTCCTTCTTTTTGAAGTCGGCTCAGAATAGGTGCGATAGTTTTATTTTAAAATGCATAAAAACTATTTCACACTGTTTCTAACGATAACATGTTTTATTGTCTTGACCTACATGTTCAAATGTAAACAAATTTTGCAATCCAAATGTTATCGATATCTAAAAGTCAATTTGACTCAAGTACAGATGACTAATAGATCTATTAAAAACTAGCTGACCCGTTGAACATCGTACTAAGTACATTTGGTTGTTATTTGATTTTAAACCACCCAGTAATCCATTGAAAGTCACAAAATTTCTTCAAAGTTTTCACCTAGATAAGAATTTGTCCAAATGAGTTACCAAGTTGCAATATTATAAGTTTAAGAAAGATTTTAAAACATTCTGAGTAATAAGTTTTGCATAAATTCTGACAGAATCGTTTACTCATCCCACTTCTCTCTGCCCTAAAAATGTAGTGTTAAATCACAGTGCTAAAAGTTTATTTCGTATATAGTCCCTAAGGGTTGTACTCGTATGTAGGTATGTTAAAAGTTTTTTTTTTTGTATATGAACCCTAAGGGTATGTATGCAGTGGAACGTAAATAAATTAATACATTAGGTTTTTGATCATTTTGATTTAACAGGCCAGTAAGGTTACTCTTGAAACTCGATTTCATACTAATTGGGAATTGGAATCGGATACGTCAATTTAGATATCCTTAAACACAGTACCACAAAATTATAAGTACTAACGTAACAGTACTAGGGCATTATAAACATTTAATTACTAAAAAATCGACTCCAATACAATAATTTAATTGAATATTAATAATTGGCTAGTATTAGTGTAGACAGGTGTTGGACTTGACTTCATGAGATCCCGGGTTTGATTTTTGGATCGGGCAACAAATTTTTTTTTTAATTTTCTAATTTAAACAATATGTTGCTTGGGGTTGGATATGTGCTCGGTTGGCGATAGGCTTGCCATCTATTACATTGTGGGACTTAGTGCCTTCGGCTAATCGCAGGTGCCATTGTTGTACCTCTGCCTACCTCTTCAGGAATATGGGGTAAAGATACTTTTTTTATTACTTGAACTTTCAAGAGTACCTAAAATCACATATCCGATTCCAATTTCTAATATTGCATGAATCGAGATTCGAAAGTAACCCTGCAGAACTGTGCCTTTGTTTATGATAAAAAAAAACTATACCTACATGTATGTATAATATACACTTATTAGTTTTGAAGTTGGTTTGTAACGTAGTTATTTTTATTTGATATTTTTTGTTATTAGTATAGTATAGTTTATTGCTCATGTGATTTAATTTAATAAAAATAAACATCGGGTTATGTGAAAGTAGATAAAAATGCTTGTCAAATAAAAACTGATGGGCCTATCTGAATCAATTTTTATGGAACTATTTCGAAACTATTCCGCATCTAACAAAAAAAAATTACGTAAATAGGTTCAGAGAATCGGTGTACATACATTAAAAAATATACCGTCCGAATTGAGAACCTTCTCCTTGTTTTTAAAGACCGTTAACAATGTGATAAGGGGCAAATCTATTCCCCGCCGGGCACTTGTTCAATCCCAAGCAACATTTTTACCAGAAATTTGATAAAAAACATCTTGGAAATGTCCGACCTATCGAACCCGGAACCTCACGTGGTCAACACCATCATCGTACCATTAACTAAAACACGGAGGTGAAATAACATCGTAAAGAAAAACAGTTGATTAGTACACACTATGCAATCGGCACTTGAGAATTATGTTTGTATACGAACAAGGCTGCCACTTACCCCTTCCAATATCTGATATTTACTTTGAATAAACAAAATCTTTGCTTAGTTCGCCAACATATGTGCGTAAGTGTTGCAACATGGTCATATGAAAATAATATTTGTAAATAATTAAGCGTAAGAAAACTGCAAAAACAGACTCCAACTATTTTATTGGGTACCATGTCGCGATTTGGTACCTAATTACTTTTTTAAAGATAGCAAATGGTTCTTAAATGGTACCACATAAATTTTAGTCGTATAGACATTCTACTAGTGACTATGTCCCTGAAGGACTAGGCAGATGCACAACGAGGGCACCCATGTTTAGCCGAAGACACGAAGTCCCACAATGTAATAGGGCACCACCAACCGGGAACATATCCAATCCCGGGCAACGTTATTTTTATTAGGAAATTGAAAATATACATTTTCTAATTTTTTTGCCCAACCTAATCGAACCCGGGACCTCAAGAAGTCAAGTCCGACACCGGACCGCTAGACCACAGAGGCACTATGTGAACACTACACACTATGAATTACAAATTGTGAATACCTATTAATAGTTTTATTAAATATTAATGGTAGTGAAATTATAACCTTTTCTTACAATATTTGCACACCAGAGTGCACTGTAAAAGCCTAAAAAATTATTAAAAAAAATATTAGTAAAAAAATTAACAGTGTCTATTTTTTGAAAATTTGGTGGATAATGAAGCGTATTCATTTATTACATTTTCATGAAATATGTTAAAGTTAATCGTGTACTCTAATCTCTAAACTCTAATAATCGTGTAATTTGCGAATAAATCTTTCCAATTAATCTTAAATACCATTTCTAAACCAGTACAAAAGGTGTACAATGTGCTTAAACGTTTAGGGAAAGTTTGAACCTATATTATAAACTGCTTAAGCAACTTGTGAGGCCGTTAACATTAGTCGAGTTTTCGCACGCCATTTCACTTTCGAGATTTCCCTCCATTTAAGGGTTTTTTTACCACTAATCGATTCAGAACATAAATCGAACGTGAACCGGTTAAATAACTTGTACTTACAAAGGCAACAAACTTACACTTCTCTTTTGAAAAAAGGTATCAATGTACTTTTAAATTAAGTATATACATATGACTAGAACCTCAAAGAGTTACAGAAAAATGTACGAAATAAATATTTTATAAAGGTAATTATTTGTACTATTTGTCAGCCAACAAAACAACTTAAAAGCTTTTATGTGGCTCTACATCTGTAGCTTAATTATGGATGTAAAAAAAATATATGGATTAAATTATGGATGTAAATTTATAATATTACACTCAGAACCTAAACTAAAATTAAAATAACTCATCCCAAATAAAGTAGTTTTAATTGGTATAATATCCTTTCTGGCAATATAATCTTTTTTATAGTCCAGCAGTACCTAGTTTAAAGTTTTCTTTATCAGGGGCTATGTACCTGATAGTGATCCTATAACATAAAAAAATATCTATACAGGGTGACATTTATGTACCAGCCAAATTATGAGAAACGATTCGAGATCGATAACACTTTGGACGGATAAATAAATTTAAAATTAAAAAAAAACTTTTTATAATTTTTATCTATTGCAAAATACACAATGCATGGATATAACGTAAACGAAGTATAAAACTGATTCCTAGCGACCGCAGTCGTATTCGCAGGTTGGTGACGTCATGAATCGTACTAAGTACAACATAGCGTGATAATAAGTAAAGCAATTTTTCGGAACGTATAAATTAATGCTTACAAAAGCAATAAAATGAAGTAATTATTGCCATTTTCCAATAAGATTTAAAACGTATTACTATTTAGTCCTTTACCGGCTTATATTAAAATTTGGCCGGTCTTTTCAAAATAACCGTGTATATACGAATCCCTATTTCACGTGGTCATTGTATCACGCTTGATCGAATAGACCAATTTCGCTAATTCTTTTTTGTTCTGTTGGTTATTTCCAGGAGATATTTTTATTAGGAGAAAAACTGGGAAAATGGGCAAAACTATGCTTAGATCCATACAAATGTTACTATCTATCAAGCGAGACGAAATTCGTCGGGTTGGCTAGTATAAAATGCACGTATATAACACGTCATTTATTATGAGTAGGTCCTTACAATGTACCCTACATTGTTCATAGGGGTCACGCGAATATCCATGATTGGGACAATTAGTAGAGCAACTAGTCAGACGACCTTGTGCGACCTATTTTTTTGTCACAATGTGTATATTGCAACAAGCTACGAAAGTAGGCCGGTTTACGGAAGTAAGAACATGTGCGATAAAAATGTAACATCAAGTATTAACATAATAGATAAGTACATATAACTGACGTAATCGATAAGATATAATTTCACCACATTATCCTATCTCAGTAACTCCTTAGTTTACGAGAGACGAAGGGTGCGGGTTAGAATTCTGTTTTTAGTATGTTAGAATTGTGAAAATTATTTCGAAGCATGGGAAAGTGTAAAATAATAATATCACAAAAATGCATCATTTAATTCTGTTGTCTGTGACACTGACGGAAAAGTAATAAATTCATTTTTAAGTTTGACATATCTGTGCGTCTGTCTGTGGCATCGTAACTTTTGAACGGATTGACAGATTTCGATGCGGATTATTTCTTTTGATAATTGACGTGATTGAGATGGTTCTATACACTAACATACAGGTTTTGTCCAAGTTTATTAATTTTTTTATTAAAGGATTATTCAAGACTTAAACTGATTTACTAGAACTTCAGTCGGGTTATATTCCTGGTGACAATGGCGAAATGACAATATCTAATACTAGAAGCTACTTTTTTATTAGTCGGAGTTTATAGCCAACATATAAATGTTCCATTTGATTAAAAAACGTACAAGTATTCATACATGGTTAATTTTCTTTTACTTTAATATCGAGACTTAGGGGGGCATATAACCATCAATATCCCTTAAGCGTAATAAACAAACAAATCGTCACGCCCATATCCCCGAAGAGGTAGACAGAGGCACAACCAGGGCACCCACGACTAGCCGAAGACACTAAGTCCTACAATGTGATAAGTGGCAAGTTTATCAAACATCCAATCCTGAGGATAATTTTTTTATTAAAAAATTCAAAAAACCATTAGTTCCTGCTAGAAATTTTAAATATACGAGTAATAGTTATAAAAAGTTTGAACGAAAGGGACACTAAATTAACATATCTAATGTTAACTGTCAAGGTTATGTACATATTTGCGGGAGTGAGTCATAATGGTAGTATATAGTATGGCAATTTATGAATGCATCTACGGCACAAGGTAAACGTGACGTCAGCCGTACCATGGATAAACGGATACCGTTTCTGAATATAACTCTTTTCTATGCTTGTGAATGAATGACAGTTTTTATCTAGCCTATAGCTTGAGCAGATTGGTCACTTAACTGTTTCATGTTAATGCTCGCTATTGTCATGTTGTATATTTGACCGCCTCGTTGGTAGACTGACTAGTGTACACGCCTAACTACGCCGATCAACTGCGAGTCTCTGGTTCGATTCCCGAGGAGGGCAGGCATTTGTGTGATGAACATTTAGATGTCTGCATTTCCGGGTCTGGGTGTTTATTAAATTTATTGTGGTATTATGTAAGTATTTCTATGTATTAGTATCGTTGACTAACACCCATAGCACAAGCATAAAATTTGCTTACTATAGGGTTTGATTCAATTTGTGTAACTTGTCCAAAAATATTTATTATTGTTATTATTTAAGAGTAGGGTAGAAGGTTATTATTTCCTAATTTTATATAGTTACCAAAAGCACCAATTACATCTACGATAACGCTAAAAAAAAACGAATACCTCTAACGATAACGCTATGTTTGCGTTTTACGAGTTGCCTTGTTGGTCCGGGCTCCTTTGCAGAATAGACCACCTGCCTTCCGCACAGGCATCTCGTAGAAGTCCAGCATAGGCTTCTAATCACTAACACCGTCACATCTTACTAGGTGGTAGAGTTTCCAGATATTGCCTATGCCTAGATTGGTACCATCGCCTTACCTATTCCTGCCGCCATAACGTAAGTGGTTGACGTAGACGTGTTCCAGTTTGAAGGATAAGATAGCTGGTAAACTTACTTTTGCTAGAGGCCTAACAACCCAGCCTCAGGTTGGCAACGTACCATTACCACATTATAGAAGGGGTTATAGATAAGGTTCAAGTTTAAACTTGGGACATTTTTTTCAAAAATCATCTCCCAAAGGGGACATAGGGGATGAAAGTTTGTATGAAAATCGTAACTATTATACACTGTTACCAAACACTCAGATCCAGAAATTCAATCACATTCATAACACAGAAGTTAGTGTCCTGAATCGAACCTGAGCCTCATCAAGAAATGGCGTGGGCTTATGTGACCCTCAAAATGCACTGGGATAAGGATACATGTTGCATTAAAAGGATTACTATGAAATGACACAGGGCAAAGAGCAACGGCCAGCATTCATATTGGCATGGAAAATGGGTCAAGAGGCGGCACCCCGCTGCGCCTATCCCTCTGCGTAGTCGTTTTAAATAGCGAAATTAACTATTGGGGTAGCACCCTTCTAATTTTCTGTGATCGCCTCGTAATCTAGCGGTTTGGCGTCGGACTTGACTTCTTGAGGTCCCGGGTTCTATCCCCAAAAATGAGTATTTTCAATTTTCTAATAAAAAAAAACGTTGCTCGGGATTGGATATGTGCCCGGTTGGCGATAGGCTTGCCACCTATAACATTGTGGGACGTAGTGTCTTCGCCTAGTCATGGGTGCGTTGGACTAATCGTGGGTGCCCTGGTTGTGCCTCTGCCTACCTCTTCGGTGATATGGGGGTGCAGATACTTTTAATTTACTACAATCTTCTAAATTTAAAAAATAAATTAAAAAGAATAGTGTGTAAAGTATATTTAAACTCGCCAATTTGACGAACTGTTTCCAAGAGAAGGATTGAAATAAACTCAAGACAGTGTAGGTGTTAAGACAGTGAAGGGCAGGACCCTATCCTCCGAGCCACAACATGATCGAGCCATTAAAGTAAAAGGAATAGGTAAAGGGTTAGATCCCCACCCGGATAAGTTGCTACACATCACTCTACAACCAGTGGTCTTGTTGGTTGTGACCTATTTACCCGTATTCGTCTCTTATGTGCTGCCTGGCCGTAACGTCATGACGTATTCCGGTTCGGAGGGTAAGGTAGTCGGTAAACTTACTTTTGCTCCAAGCCTAACTAAAATCTACCAAGGCTTAAATCTTACCATCAGGAAACCCGTCTGCTTGTTGGCCTTCCAATATCATAAAAAAGAGGGCCGGATGGCCTATTCTACACAGAGGGTCCGGACCTACAAGAAGTAATTTTTTTGGGGGAGGAGAGTTTCTTTGCCAACAAATGCTGCAGCTACACCTACGTCCAACAGTTGCGGATTTAAAAATGGTGGTAATCGCTGAAACTAGTGTTAAGTTTTTTCCTAATTGCACTAATAACTTTAACTGTCTGATCCATTAAAAAATATTTAAATTTAATTTTTCTACTCATAAGAAAGCTAAAGGTCATTTTTGTGTAGGAGTGTGACTACCCCATCACCAGTTAGTGTGATACAGTTACAGTTTAGTGCCAAACACAAATTTTAATGGAATCGGCGAATGGCTTCCTTATTTTTACATAGACTTCAGACTGCGGTTGGCTTTTATATCCGGCTAAGGGAAGCCGTCTAATCTGCCTAGTTTGTGTTTATTTTTTACAAGTAAGAACCTAAGTATATAAATAATTTTAGCAAATGTAACTTACATAAAGATCCGTTTATCTATGTAAAATAATGTATGTATGTTAATCATAATTAATAAAATTAACATACTAAGATATTGAAATTTGACCGCCTTGTTGGTCGAGTGGCTAGCGTACACGCCTAACTACACCGATCAACCGCGAGGCTCGGGTTCGATTCCCGAGGGGGGCAGGCATTTGTGTGATGAACATTTAGATGTCTGCATTTCCGGGTCTGGGTGTTTATTAAATTTATTCTGGTATCTATTTAAGTATTTCTATGTATTAGTATCGTTGACTAGCACCCATAACACAAGCATAATATAATTTGCTTACTTTGGGGTTAGTTTCAATTTATTTATTTATTATTTATACATACATATTTTACATATAAAAATGTATCCCCTTTTCCCGTGGTCATCGCATCACGCTTGAACAGACAGACCGATTTTGCTGATTCTTTTTATTGTGTCAGTATTAGTCAGGAAAAGGTGCTTATAAAGTGAAAAACCGGAAAAATAAAAGTCGCTGCGAAACTTTACCACCTAGTCAAATGTCACGGTGTTAGTGATGGTAAGCCTATGCTCGAATTTTACGAGCTGCCTGGCAGGAAGGCAGATAGATGGTATATTCTGCAAAGGAGCCCGGACCAACACGGGAAAATTTTGTTAGATTAGATGGCAGAGTCTCCATCGGATTTGTCAATTCCCTTTTTTCTGACCACATTTGGCAGTGTTCAAGATTTTCGTACTTCGATTACAAGGGTAGTGTAGTAGACTACCATTTTAGTCAGTTAAGACGCTTAACGTCGCAGCCATATGTTGGCAACGCCCCATTAACATATTGTGTAGCTATAGACGGTATGGCATGAGGAGGACCATACGGTTTCTAATCTATAGTTACCGACTTATTATAAAATTTGAATTAATTTTGTCAAAAAACCTGTCCATAATACTGTCAAGAACCACCACAATCAGTAATCTCCTCAGATTTCGAACAATCAAAATCGGTCATATTGTTTAGGAGATATGATGTCACAGTCACACACTGAGATATAGCACCCCTTTTTTACCATCGAGGGTTAAAAACTGACATCGAGCGGAAAGTAGGTTAGTCTTCCGTTCTATTCTTATAAAGCAGACCTTTACCATTTCAAGGTTTCCGATCCACAAATGTCTATTCTTATGTGTTATTTGACGTTCCAAAGAATACATGAAAGAAGTCAAGCTTGTTAATAAATGGGTGTATGTTATTATTTTTGCAAGTTACATTCAAGGTGACTCTTTTCCAATTACTTACTAATAACAAAAGTTATTACAAATTATGCGCACTGCGATTTAAAAAAAAAACTGTCCGTAATATTAACTTTTAATATTACTTTACTTCTTCTCCAAATGGTTGGTTCTAGTATCGTTAAGGGTTCATAATTATCCACAAATATAGCTAATAAAATGGTCACCCTAATGACTAATTAATTTCTACTGAATCAATACAAAGTATCTTCACGGCCATATCCCCAAAGTGGCAAGTAAAGGCAACCAGGGCACCCATAACTAGCCGAAGACTTGTCCCACAATGTGATAGGTGGCACATATTCAATCTCAGGCAATATTATTTTTATTAGAAAATTGAAAACACACATTTTCTGTTTTATTTTGTTGACTAACCCGGAGATCGAACCCGGGACCACTGTGGAGTGGAGTCTAACACTCCGTAGAGGTAAAATCAATCTCATAACATAAAAATGAATTTCTAAATGAGTTGGTAATCGCATAACTTCCGAGCGACTGAACCGATTTAGATAATTCTTTTTTATTGTGTTAGTTATTGTCAGAAGAAGGTTCTCATAAAGAGAAAAACCGTGAAAATTGCAGGGAAAATGGGAAAAACAATACTTTATTTCAAGTAGTGTTTTCCGCCCGTTCAGTTTGTATGGGAAAAATTAAAATGTTTTTTTTTTCCGAATTCCTCACAATCGAACAGGATAAATAGCACCCACTAATTTTCAGCCTAATCGGTTCAGCCGTTCTTAAGTTATAAATAGTGTAACTAACACCACTTTCTTTATGTACATAATATATACTAGCGGCCTGCCCCAGCTTCGCACGGTTACAAAATATGCATATAGACCTTCCTCTTCAATAATTTTATATATTAAAAAAAACCGCATTAAAATCCGTTGCGTAGTTTTAAAGATTTTAACATACAAATGGACATAGGGACAGAGGAAGCGACTTTGTTTACGTAATGATAAACAAATACTAAAAACATCTTAATGATATTAAGAAAATAACATCATTTCATTATAAAGTAAGTAAATATTAAGTAAGGTCAACTCCTTATGATATTTTTTTTGTTTTGTGTTCAAGATTTTCAATTTATGAATCTGGCTTACATCACGTTAAGAATAAACAATGTACCTAACAACCCACATTACCCATATTTGACATGTTATAAATTTACTTATTAGTATTGTCTGGTTCGACCTTCGTGCCTAGGTCAGATCAGTTAGTCTAGATTTAGTTGAGAGCACCCACAGCAATATCCAACTATTGCGGAGGCGAAACGCAATACAGCTCCCACCTAACGAGACTTGGGTACCATTTCTCAGTTGAAAAAGATTTTAAACAACGATTTTCTGTTAAAATTGGACCCGTGTGTTGGTCCGAGCTATCTTTGCAGAACAGACCATCTGCCTTTCTACCAGGCAGCTCGTAAAAGGCGAACATAGGCTTATCGTCAGTAACGCCGTGGCATCTGACTAGGTGGTAGAGCAGCGAGTCGCTCAGATTGGTACCACCACCTTACCATTCCTGACGCCATAACGTCAGCGCTTGCCGTTGACATATTCTAGTTCGGACGATAAGGTAGCCGGTAAAGTTACTTTTGCTCGAGGTCCAATATCCTGGTCTCAAGTTGGCCGTGCATCATTATTCATTACCACCTTAGGTGTCTCTAGGCAGCGTGAATTTCTTGTCATCATGAAATCCGTCTGCTTGTTTCCCTTGTCATATCATAGAAAAATAAAAAACCTTGAAATTTTTGACCAAGGTAAGGTTGTCTGCCGCAAGTTTTGTTGCATCATAAAGTGTAGGGCACCAAAACTTCAATTCATATATTCAATGATAACAAATATTTTTCTAATATTATTTTAAATTATTTGTAACTAGCGTCCCAGCCCGGCTTCGCATGTGTTTTAAATATACATATTAACCTCCCTTTTCAATCACTATATCTATTAAAAAAAACCGCATCAAAATCCGATGCCCAGTTTTTAAAATTTAAGCATTCAATGGGACATAGGGACAGAGAAAGCGACTTTGTTTTATACTACGAGTATGTAGTGATAAATTGTCAGGAGAATTAATCATTTTATTGCTAAATTAAATAAAACTATTTATAGATTTTTTATTAAAAAACTATGAAATTGAATAAAGGGCCTTTTTAACCGAATGCTTTGGTTGGTCTCGTGTAGTTAGCTTTAAAAACACTGACCTGCCAAATATTGGCCAGTAAGCACTTAGTACTATACTAGTAAAACATTGCTATACAAAATCATCTTGCGAAAACCCTAATTCTTATACTTAGTTGATGAGAATAATGTCATATTCCTGCTACCATAACCTTAAATGTAAGAGCCCTTGCCACGAGTTTATGGCTTGTCAAGTTTACTATACTCTACTCTACTACTTTTTTTATCTTTAGGTTCAAAGCCCTGATGATGCTGTAAAAAGTGAAACCGGTTGGCTAAAGAGTAACGAAAAGTATTAAATAAAGTGTATAGTGGATAAGTGTTTACTACAAATAAATGTGTTTACTATACTCACTACCGTCTCTGTAAATTGTTTGTATGAAAACTTTGAACAGCGCCTCTATTGGTAACTAAGAGAACCAATTTTTATAGGTAGCAAAAGTGCCATAGATTTCGACAAGTAACTTACTGAACGTAATCTTTACCAACTCATGGTAAAAGTAGCACATGTGGTCTAAAGATACCGAATACAAGGTAGACGCAAGCATTAAGCAATAACATTTATTGTCAAAGGTTTTCTCTTGGTAACATGGAAGACACCTAATTATTCGCTATGTTGTAATGTAAAAATCGAACGAATAATTATTATTTGGTCATTATTGGCTAACATTTGATACACCTCCTAGACAAACGACAAAAGGTCGTACCAGTCCGCGCTTTCGCTGTAAAACACTACAAATACTAACACTATTCTTTTAGTTAATTTATGGGGCTATTTTTACCCGGCTGCCAGTAAGGGTTGTGTCTTTTCTTCATAATTTTCAAACCATAATAAATATTTTTCTTAAATATGTGTGAAAATAGCTGTGAAAATTTTAGTTGATATTTTATTTTTCAAATTCGTCAGTGCCAAATTTAAAGGCTCATCTCGGGTTCAAAGGTAGGTTTATCGTAAAAGTTTGTTAAAATTAAGTACCGTATTTTTGAAATATTGTATTTAACCTACAATGTGGAGTTTTGGCGCCATCGTGAATAAAGATGGTTGACTGTGCAATCATTACTTTTGGACGGGTGAACCGATTTTGATGCCGACTTTTTTTGTTTAAAAGCTGACGTGCACGAGTTGGTCCTGAGTTACACTATTTACATTTAGATTATGTCAGAGTTATTTTTTTTTAATTTTGGTTTTATGAAGATATATAAATCATGTCTTGGAAATACGTGCGGTAGCACAATAATATAGTACGGGGAAAAAATGTCTACGAAGTCGCACAGTGGACGACTATAATGTATAAAAATGGGATTAATTGGAAGGTTCTGACATGAAGTTTGATTATGAGACAGCTGCGGGTATAACGTAGAACAGCTCCTCAGAGACTCCTTATGATAAACACGGTAAATAACGCTAAGGGAAAGAACATCTCCAAGTAACGTCGTTAACGTTTTAACGTTTTTAATTATTGATACGTGATAGTCACAATCTATTTTTATTTTATTTTATTATTTTATATTTTATATATTATATATACTATTTTATTTTGTCGATATTTCGGCCTTTTTGTAATATTAAACAAAAGTTTAACTATTTTGATAAAGCGATTTATTAACGTCTATCTGTAGAGTTACTCATGAATCAAGATTTATGCCAGTTTGGAAATTGAAATTAGATTTACAAATCCAATTTCAATTTCCAATCTTGCATAAATCTAATTGTCATTTTGTACTATGAAACAAAAAAGTTCAATGAATTCGATATAGTAGCTTATTATATCGGATTCATAGAATTTATTTCCTTCAGGATTCGTTGATTCTTTTACTAAATGTTAATAATTCGCTAGTATTGTATTCAACAATACAAAATTACACAAATCCGATTGTAATTTCCAATATTGCATGAAATCGAGATTCAAGAGTAACCTTTCAGAAAAGTTTTGATTGCGGATAATTCAAGCTCATGCCGAATTTTAATCTTATGTGTACAGTTTAGGCAAAATCACAGCTGATTGATGATACAAGTGTATGTCGAGGTCGGTGATGTAAGACTTGTTTTTAGCATAACACCGTGAGACGGTACCCGCCCGTCTCACGGTTTCAGAAACCTTTCAGAAAAGTTTTGATTGCGGATAATTCAAGCTCATGCCGAATTTTAATCTTATGTGTACAGTTTAGGCAAAATCACAGCTGATTGATGATACAAGTGTATGTCGAGGTCGGTGATGTAAGACTTGTTTTTAGCATAAAACCGTGAGACGGGCGGGTATTAGTAGTCCATTATACTCTAATGTAGAGATAACACATTTGTTTTTAAATGACATCATACTTTGTAATTGTGCAAAAACTTTGACTTTTATTTAACTTTGGTTTTAACTCTTTTAAATAGGTACTATTTAACTACGTTGACTGAAATCCCTTATAAAATGCAAAAGTATGTTTGTTTGTATGTTCAATTTTGGCAATAAAGCACCTGACCCGTTTTAACGACCCGTACGAACATAGAATACATTTTATCGAGATATTTCAGCTCGGTAGATGCTCCAGGCAACACATATTACCTAAGTGCTACATAAAGCGTTACACAGGACGTGTCATTTTATTCCTAGAAAATATGTGCCATGAGACGTATAGTTCAAATGTGCCAATGTCGCTTGTAGCCTGTAAGTTTAATTTTTAAAAATTAGTGATGTGCTGGATAGTTTATTACATAGATCCTCGGATACGGATCTGAAAACGAATATATCATTTTCTTACTCAATCGGTGTCAATATGAAATTCTGAAACGACAGATGATGCAATTAATCTCTAACCTGCCTTGGGTCTTTCTTTTTTGTATATTTTAGTTTGATTCTTGACACTAGAGAGCTTAATAAAAAAAAGCTAACGCCGATATCCCCGAAGAGGTTGGCAAAGGCACAACCAGGGAACTCACGACTAGACCAAGACGCTAAGTCCCACAAAGTGACTAGTCTCACAAGCCTATCGCCAACCGGGCTCATATCCAGTCCCGGGCAACGTTATTTTTGTCAGAAAATTAAAAACACACAATTTTCTATTTTTTTGATGCCCATGCCGGGATCAAACCCGGGACCGCAAGACGTCAAGTCCGACGCCAGACCACTAGACTAAAGAGAACAAAATAAATTAAAAAAAATGTCTAGAAATAAGTTAAGGAATGTAACTTTAATTATTTTATTTTGGATGAACGAGAACCGTGACATCAGAAATAGACAAATACTTACATAGAAGATAAAAGTAAGACGATAACAATCCAGGCGGGATGATGCATAGCTCTCCCTGATCTTGCATATTAGAGTTACCATTTTACGCTAGTCCTAAAATGGTAATTTACTAGTCTTAAACTGCCACTATAATTAAAAATTGTTATTTCTGTCCCTCAGCATGTCCGAGGACCAAGCTGTGGAGAAAGTGACCCAAGAAGTGAAAGACGTAAAGTTGGAGAACGGGACGGCAGTAGCTGCAAACGGAACTCCCAGCAAAAATGAAGACAACGCTTTATCATTTAAGGTAGATATTACATAATTCATCATATAAGGAAGAATCATCGCCTCTGTAGTCTAACGGTCCGGCGACGGACTTAACTTCTTGAGGTTCTGGGTTCGATCCCCTTGTTGAGCAACAAAAAATTTGTTAGAAAATGTATACTTGTTTTCAATTTTCTAATAAAAATAACGTTGCCCGGGATGTAGGCGATAGGCTTGCTACCAATCATATTGTGGACTTAGTGTCTTTGGCTAGTCGTGGGTGACCTGATTGCGCCTTCTGCCTTCCCTATCGGGGATATGGGTGTAAAGATATTTTTTTACTTAAGGATCAAGATAAAGCCTCATAAAATGAAATAACCCTAGTGTTCAGTCCACAGAACAACAGCGGATTGATGACCGTCCAAAATCTACCACGACCACTAAATCAGCTAAGCTAGAACTAGAGCTATCTCTAATGGAATATGGTAATGGATAGTGGTCAATAAGACCACTGGTGAAAGAGTGCTGTTCAACAATTTGTCCGGTTAGGGATCCACCGCCTTGCCTATTCATGCTGTCGTAATGACACTGTCATGTTCAGTCTTGCACAATAGGCTTTTCATCCTGGCCTTAGGACAGCGACGCACCTGTAACTTCCATGGTGTCTATAGGTCACCGTGTCTAGCCGTGCACTTGTGCGGTGACTTTTCACATAAAAAAATGGAATAAAATAAAAGCCAAACCTGTATGTTCATAACAGCAAAACAGGTTTAAATGGAAACTACCTTTAAATCAGAACGTGACAGTACCGAGCACTGACGCAAAGGGAGCAGGAATAGGTAAGCCAGATAATGAAAGGGTCACGATATGGCAGTAAAACAGCTCTCCAGAGACGCTATCCATACTCCATACAAAGTAATATTCTAGAATTGCGCAATGTTTTGTCAAAGCGATAACAGGTAGTATTCTTATCACCCCTGGTCTCGGTCTCCTTTTAAGACCCATACTGTTCCAATACCAAAGTATCTTCATATCCCTGAAGAGGTAAGCAGAAATACCAACCAGGTACTTGGTCCAACATTGAGATTGGTGGCAACCCTATCGCTAACCGGGCATTTATTCAATCCAAAATTGTAAAAAACACATTTAGAAAGAATAACACAATAACTTTAAAACAGTTAAGTGAGTGCACAAAAGATTTGTCAGATTAGTCCGGGCACATCAACTTGTGATATTTTTAATCAACACTTTCCGAGAAATAGATGATGAATGGTCATGTCTGATCAACACCACAACACGTTGACTTTTTCCATTTTGTCATAGAAACAATATTTTTTAATCCAAAATTGTAAAAAACACATTCTGAATTTTCCTACCCGGGTATCGAACCCTAGACGTCAGGTAGTCAACGCCAACACTGGATCCCTAGACCACCAAGACGATTGCAGCATTTAATCAGCACCGAATTTCACGGCACAAAATTAAGTGATTCTGTTCAACTGAATATGACGTACAGGATGTTAGAGCGCATGATAGGACAAACGAAAATGGTGAAGAGGATGACTTTATCTGCCTTCTAGTACTTCTAGTACTTTACTCCGTGTTTATTAATAAGACGGTTAACGTTGCAGACATGAAATTTGGTATGTAGTTTTATTAAGTAGAAACCCACTGAAGACGGAATTTTGGAAATTTTACCCCCAAGGGGGTAAAACAGGTGTTGAAAGTTTGTATGGAAAACGGTAATTTTTTGAGTTAGAAACATGAAACATTATTTTTGGGTTAATTTATAAAAATGAGTTGATACGTTTAGTTAGAAACATGAAACGTTATTTTTGGGTTACTTTATAAAAATGAGTTGATACGTATTTCAGCGTTTCTGAAAATTCTATCCCTAACGGGGTGAAATAGGGGTTGAAAATTTGTATAAAAGTCCTTATTAATCGACTATAATTAGTAAATATATTAAATGTAACGCAAGAAAAGCCTCGGGTAACAGCTCGTAATGGCTAGTTTTTATTGAATTTTTAATACAGCGGGCATTAATTAGGTTTTTACTACCAAATTCAGTAGACAAAAAACTGCCTATTTACCTAAGATGTTTTCGTCCATAACCCGAAATTAATAGGCAGAGGCACGACCAGGGTAGGCTTGTTAAAGACACCAAATCCCACAATATGATAGATGTCTATCACAAGTCTATCACTGACCGGGTTAAAATACAACATTTTTTATTAGAAAATTGAAAATACACAATTCCTTTTTTTTGTTGTCCGACTTATGAATCCTACCAGGAGCATCAAGAAGTCAAGTCCAACATCGGACCGCTAGATCACAGAGACGATTAAGGCCTATTTATTTGCCTCCAATCCCACAAAATCACGTCCGTACGGCCTCCTTGCTGTACAGGCAACGAAACACTTTTATTAAAGTCTATTTCTCTAGATATTGGCTGTCGTTAAAGAAGCAATAAAATACGCCCTTCACTATCTAACCCGCAATAAACATGCAAGTCTTGGAAATCAACACCGTTTTATTCTTGACTAGATGTTGCCCGCGACTACTCCCGCTAACTTAGTTTTTTTAATGACTATGATAGTAACATATACTAATCTCGCGGTTTGTACAACTTCACTGAACCAAAGTGCTCAGCCTATACCGTAATTGCATAGATTGGACTATACATATACCCAGGGCCGGCTCCAGGGGTGGGCGGACCGGGCGGCTGCCCAGGGCGGAAAATTTTTGGAGGTGGCAAACAAATTTTAAAGAACAGCAAATTTTAAAATATGAATAAGATAATAAAATCATCATAATATGAATGTGAAGGGTAAAATTTTTCTGTATCACATTTTACACAAAGAACAAACCTAAGAATATGTACGTTAGTGCAAGCCTCGAGTTACGATTATAATCCAAGTCCAAATATAAAATAAATCACTCGGCTTGTGTCGAACAACCGTCACCGGCGCCGCCGCGCTGCACAGAAAAGTGACAGCGTCAAAGCAAAGGCGGGGGG
>NJDD01002732.1:317766-368930 GCA_002245505.1 Calephelis nemesis
GAGGATCGCCGATATCGCCCAGAGCGGCAAAGTCCCTAGGGCCATGTCTGCATATACTTACAAGTTACAACACCAGTACCAAGCGCTGTCTCCCGGGAGACCGAACTACGAATTGGAGGTGCGTTTTGATTACTGGGATAGTTTTGAGGAGTTGTGGTGTGATATCAAGTGAATTTGTGTTCGTGTTACGGTCTCCAGTGCGTAGTGCGTTTATTCCAAAGTAACGTTCGGACTACATCTATTTGAAATGCTGGGTAATTGTGGGTAAATCGCATACCGCGGACAATAGAAGACATTACTCAAGAAACCTATTCAGTACGGTGTGACTTGCTAAGTTCTCCCGTCGGAAGAGTTATTAAAAAAGTTAGGATATCTCACTTTCAAGTTCCTAGCTATCTCTATACACAAAAATTATACTTTATGATATTTCCATTGCAAACTTGCAAAATTGCAGGGACAAACAAATAATTCGCATTTAAAATATAAGTAGATATGGATATACAAAATATTATGAAGGTTTCTAATCTTTTTATTGCACAATTCGTTTTATCACCTGTTAAAACTTAACTTAAAAGGATTACCTAATGTTTAAAGATTTATTTTTAAACCTAAATTTAGTGGTTATAAATAAGATAGTTTTCGTTAAATTGGCTTGGCACATAATTGAAATCAATTAACAATTAAGAATACACAATAATGTGGAATAAAATATACATATACATATATAAACTTTCCTCAATCACTTTATCTATTAAAAAAACCGCATCAAAATCCGTTGCGTAGTTTTAAAGATTTAAGGGTCCATGTATGCTAAAATACGTCAGCAGTAGGTACAATGTTTTTTTCATACAAAGCAATCATGGATCTTGGTGACAAAAATACACAAGATTAACATGAATATGCTTTATAAGACTAGTGTTTCCAAAACACGATTCATTTCACTTAGCTCGATAGAAAAAAAACAAAAAGTTAACCCTTTTTTGAAAGCAAAACCCAACTGTATACTTCAATTATGAAAATATCGACACCAGATTTAACATAAACATAGATAAGTTCTATACCTAAAATAGAAGTGTTTCAGTTTTTATACTTTTTTCAAATTACTTTTATAGTGTCAAAAATAGTGACTTGTCGCTTAAGACGTCTTTAGAGCGCAATATTTCCTAGTCATCATGGAACGGGGGAGTAAGGCGATTGGCTCTTCTG
The DNA here is from genome assembly GCA_002245505.1 of Calephelis nemesis. Lineage (NCBI taxonomy): Eukaryota > Metazoa > Arthropoda > Insecta > Lepidoptera > Riodinidae > Calephelis > Calephelis nemesis. The sequence continues at coordinate 318,973 of NJDD01002732.1, forward strand.
GCTGACTAAGTATGGGGCCTTAAGCATACATAGGGACATAGGGATAGAGGAAGCGACTTTTTTTTATACTATGTATCTAGTGACTGTTTTACCGCGACTTAGTCGGCGCAGACTAATTAAAAGCTCGGTGAAGTTGTAAAAACCGCGATTTTAGCAACAAATTAGTCATTCAAAAAAAACGTAGAATAGTTACGATTTCCATACAAACTTTCGTCGGGGTTAATTTAAAAAAACTTGGATCTGAAGCTTTACCTACCTATCAGAGATTACTTAAATATAATATTATTATTATAAATATTAAATATTGAAATATATGCATATATAATATTATATGCATATATTTCATCCAAATCGTTTCAGTGGTTTAGCAGTGATAGATCAACAAAAAGACAGACTTCTGTATTTTTAATATTAGTATGGATTTATCACCTGTTAAAATAGTAGTTTATTTTGAAATAATATTTCCCGATATATATTTTATAGCGTAATATAAGCGCTTATCTATGCTAAACAATTTAAGTAGCATTTGTCGAAAAAGCTGTCGAAGTTATAGATAATATAAATCTCGATATCCCTGGGTTTCCGTCTTCAAATCCAGAATTTTTAAAATCGGTTTTGAAATGACTTAACATACCTACATATAAAATCATATAGGAGTGGAACATACCACCACCTTTTTTCCAAGTCGATTAAAATTATCTAACATAATCTAATCAATAATAACGATTATCATTTTCATCAGTTTACTATCTTTATAGCTTACTATATATATGTACTTTTAAGCCAAAGATTAGTCACTATTAGATTTTTACATTAACAATCACCTCTGTGATCTAGTGGTCCGGTGTTGGCATTAACACGAGGTCTCGAGTTCGATTTCCAATGTCGCACACCACATTTTTTTTAATTTGCTATTAAAAACAACTTTGGGATTGGGTAAGCACTCGGTTGGCGATAGGTTTGCTACTTATCACTTTTTGGCTAAGTACCTTCGGCGTTGTAAAGAAAAAAATGTGATTGTCTCTTAACGCTTACTTTCCAACTCCCTATGTTATAAATTTAACCTGCCCCTGTGTTTGTCTGAGGCATCATAATGTTGGAAGGATGGACCGACTTTGATGCGGATTTTTTGTTTGAAAGTTGAGGTTAGGTACAAAGATTGTTGAAACCCCAAAGAATGCAAATTTTGTGATTGTGTTATGTTATGGGTGATAGCAGGGCCGGATTTAGCCGCGTGGCCTCCATATTCCGAATAGAAAACATCCTTACCTGATATTTTTGGATTTCCGTTGCTGACCCGAAGCTCCGCACATCTAAATGCCCGGGGTGGTAGTCAACGACTTTAATACGTAGAAATACTTACGTAGAAAATACTAGAAGTAAATTTAAAAAATACCCGGACCCGGAGAAACAGATATCTAGATGCTTATCACACAAATCGAAACCGAGTCTGGCGGTTGGTTGGTGGCTTACGGCCAATCTGGGGGCACGGCAGTGCCCCCGCCAAGTCGAGCAAAAAAAAAAGCGGCACGGCCGTACCATCCTTTTCTCGAAGCAATTCGGGCCTTTTTCGACCCCCTATAATTCGGTTGTGGATAAAGCAAGAAACCTGAATCTTCAGTAACTAATCCGGCATTGTATAAACACGGAATATTTAAAATTTCAGTCAATTTGAACCAGTAGTTTAAGAATGACACTTGTTAAAGTTTCTAAATTTTGTCACTCACTGACTCACCGATCATCAAAAGTCCAAGGCACTTCTAGCAGACTTAGAAGCTTCATATTTGGAATACATATAGAGTTTAGTGTCTTAATCATGGGAAAACTTAAATATTTTGTAATTTCGGTCCAGTTTTCCAAATACACCAACTGCATCAATAACTTTGTAATCCCATATAAATATATGGGAGGGATTACAAAGTTATTTATGCAGTTGGTGGTTGGTGGTGGTTATAAATTTAATAGGTGTAGATAGGTACCTACCATATGAGGCAAGGGAGGGGGTATAGGGTGGGTAAGGGTGTGTTTAGCCCATGAAACTGAACAACATTATTACTTGTAAAATGGTCGACGTAATGAAAAACACATGATTGGACATGTCTTGAAGTACGAAAATCTAATAAAACAATATATTATAATTTAAATCTGTTATATATAAATTGTTGGCGCGACTAGCCTCCTTACAGACAGACTGGCCTCTAATTTACTCTATGACTGACAAGCAAAATATACGCCAAAATGACAGAACAATGAAATGTGAATGCCTTCGAGCGAGCGGCAGCCGCACGCATACGTGCGAGCGCCCTCATGCTGTTCGGATGTGCCTCGAAACCTAACCTATAAGTTTGCGATTTTCATTTATAATTTCGATGTAATACCAAGTCGGTTAATCTATTTAGTGTCTACTTAAAGGACCTTCTGTTTGGATGTGCCTCGAAACCTAACCTATAAGTTTGCGATTTTCATTTATAATTTCGATGTAATACCAAGTCGGTTAATCTATTTAGTGTCTACTTGAAGGACCTTCTGTTCGGATGTGCCTCGAAACCTAACCTATAAGTTTGCGATTTTCATTTATAATTTCGATGTAATACCAAGTCGGTTAATCTATTAATCGTTTGAAGTAGATGGTATCAAAAAGAAAGGCTCTACAAAAAGAAGTGAGATCCCATCAAAAACATCCTGTAAAAAACCCAAGTCTCGCAGCTCAGTCTTTCTACCGTCAAAAGTTGTGCGATCCATGTAATACCAAGTCGGTTAATCTATTTAGTGTCTACTTGAAGGACCTTCTGTCTTAAGTTATTACATAAGTTATTATCATGCCAATATTAAAAATATTTAACGTTTTAAACAAATAACTAATACACTTAATATTCAATCAATATGTGCGAAGGTATGATACTTTCTTAGTACACGATAAGGCCAAGCATTTGCAGCCCTATTACTTTTTGAATTGGGGTTAGTTTCATTTCTAATTATTTAGAAGATAGATTAATTTATTATTTACTAATGCAATCAAGGACCATAGAAGAGTCTATTGCAATAATACCAAAAACACCAATGACGGTACATAAAATGTCAAGGCTATTGCTTAGTAGGTATTACTTAGTACCTAATACGTTGCCTACGTGATGTCTGATAGTTAACCTTCATATGCTATTACAGATACCTCCATAATATATGGCTGAGATTATCTATTTATTAGTATACTAGCTTACTACTTACTAGCTAGTATATTAGGGGCCATTCATAAATTACGTCACGCGAATTTTAGAACTTTTCGACCCCTCTCCCCGCCTTGTCACAGGTTGTCACATTTTTAGAACCCTGTCCCCCCTAATGTGAAGTCACACATTTTTCAAACTTATTGTAGAATGATGGCTGGTATTTTATTAAACACTGAATTTCAACCTGTTTATATGAAGTACATAGGTATTTCCAGCTTTGCATCAAAAGTGAGAAAGTAATAGAATGTTTTGCATGTTTAATGTTGTTTCCATGATGATGATTGTTGGTATTAAACTAATCACCAACGTTGAAGTAATTGAATTTACTTAGTGCACATATAAATTTCATGTTCTAGTGTTTTATAATGTGACGTCACAAGGCTTTCGATCCCCCCTGCCGCTTGTCACATAATGTCACATTAAGATGATACCCCCCCCCCCATTAACGTTTGACGTAATTTATGGATGGCCCCTTAGTTAAATCGGATGCTAAACGAATACCTACCCGTTAATGCATTATTTTCCAATTTACGTTTTTACATTTACTCTTATACTACGGGAAATGCTTTTGCTTCCGGCAGAAATCGCAGTCGGGATTCAAATACTTAGACAGACAAAAATTAAAAAAATGCCCCTGTCTATTTTTAGGCTTCTAACAAGTTACTATTTTTTTTAAATATCTTTAATATACAGAATTCAGTCTTTTACAGTTTTATTATTAGTAGGTACTTACCTACTGCAGGTTCCAATGTAGGTATCCTTTGTTTCCTATGGTCATTGCATCTTGCGTGAACGAACCAGTTTTGCCATTTTTTTTATCGTGTGATTATTTTCAAGGTCAATAAAAAATATAGGCTTTTTTAACTTTTGAAATAATATGGATTCAATTATCACAGCTCAGACCTGAAACGTCTTTCAGGTCAGCAAGTTTAGCATATAAAAGAAATGACACCCTTTGAATTGGGGATGTAACGATTCTATCCCACTCGTCGATTGATCTAGTACTACTTTACGATATCTAAAAGCTAATGACTCACCTCGGCACCACCTCCGTAATGTCAGTGCTCACTATTGTTGTGTTTTGATTTGATGGTTAGGTTACATACCAGCCTCAGGTTGGCAATATCTGTTGCCTGTAATGACGAAACATCAAGTTCTCATTATCAGGAGTTTGTCATCCTTCCGTTTGTCTTTTTGGTCCGCAAAACCAAGATATAGTCCCATTACCTACTTATTAGTTTCCCATTGTTGGTCGCGCAAATTCAACACCAAGACATTCGTAACATTTGCACTAACAACTTATTTCATGATTTTCAGGATGCCTTCAAAATGTTCTCCAAATTCGGTGACCCCAAATCAGATGGGAAACAAATAACACTATCCCAAAGCGACAAGTGGATGAAGCAGGCGAAGGTCATCGACGGAAAAAAGATCACGACAACTGACACAGCCATCCACTTCAAAAAGCTTAAATCCGTTAAACTTGGTGTTGATGATTACCAGAAGTTCTTGGAAGATCTGGCGAAGAGTAAAAAGATTGAACTTAGTGACATTAAACAGAAGCTGACAACATGTGGTCAGCCTGGAATTACCACACATGTAAGTAACTGTTTTTGCTAACGTCTGGAACCAATTTTTTTTGCAATTTTTAAGCAGACGGATTTCCTGATGGTAAGAAATTTACACCACTTAGAGGCACCAACGATGGTACTACGCATTGCCAACTTGCAGCTGGGATGTTAAGCCTCGAGCAAAATTAAGTTTATTGTCTACCGTATCCTCCGAACCAGAACACGTCAACGCCAAGCACTGACGTTATAGAAGCATGAATAGATAAGGCGGTGGTACCAATCCGGTCAAGTCGCTGCAAAACTCTACCACCGAGTCAGATATCACGGTGTTAGTGACGGTAAGCCTATGCTCGCCTTTTACGAGCTGCCTAGCAGGAAAGCAAATGGTCTATTCTGCAAAGGAGAATCAACACGGAGAAAAACCTCACGGGGAAGGACCTCTGTGTAGAATAGATGTCTCCTGTCAGGCAGCTTGTCAGAGATGAACAAAAGTTAATTGGGTCATTGCTTTCAACAATACTGGTGATAGAGTGCGTGCTGTAACTCGTCCGAGTAGGGATCCAACGCCTTACTTACTTCTATAAATCTTAAAGAAAGAAAAAATTTCGCCCCAGACAGGATTTGAACCTGTAACCTTTCGTCTCAAGCCGACGAATGCTCTAACCAATTGAGCTACTGAGGATTCAAGTCCCGTGGCGAAATTTTTAATTCCTTTCTAACCCGTTAACGCGGGTAGTTATGTCCTACAGATACACAATTCTGAGTACCCACCAAATGAGTTCATCACCGATGAAATTCACATTTTTAGAATGGACATAACTTTCGTTTCTTGCCCTCGCGAAATTTTTTCTTTCTATAAGATTTATAGAAATTTATCCCACGTACAGGGCAAGTGCTAAAAAAATAAAAAAATAAAAATTCGATGCCTTACTTACTATTTATTTACTTCATTCTTTGTTGAACACTAAACAGTAATAAAACAAGTGGGTATGTATAATTATATTTACTAGGTGGTAGAGTTTCGCAGCGACTCGCCCGGATTGGTACCACCGCCTTACCTATTCCTGCCGCCATAGTCATGACGTGTTCCGGTTCGGAGGGTAAGGTAGCCGGTAAATTTACTTATGCTCGAGGCCTAACATCCTGACCTCAGGTTGGCAACGCTCCATTACCATCTTTGGTGTCTCTAGGCGGCGTGAATTTCTTACCATGAGGAAATCCGTCTGCTTATTTGCCTTCCCTATAACATAAAAAAAAGAAAAAATATTTACTTACCAATAAACATGTGGATGAATGTAAGGTACTCGGGAAAACCAAGGTTGCACGATGAAATCGATGAAATATTATCCGAGGGTGGTGTCAAGGGATGTAGGGAAGACTTAGATTGACATTCCACGATCAAATCGCACGGATATTATCAGTGGTGTCAAGAGTCTCTGAAACCGGCGTGTTTACATGAAAGGGGTAATGAATTTGGAGGAAGCCAGACGGGTCTGCCAGGATCGTAAGATTCGGCACTCGTTACTCTCTGTCTACCATGTAAGGTTCTTGGCGTGAAGATATGTATGTATGTTCCTATACCTGCCGCCATTATAACACTCTCTGGTTTGGGTTTGCTGGAAGAAATTTTTGAGGAAAAGCTCGGCTTTTGTTTAACTTTACATATTCACCTATGTTATTACTATTTATTGTACAATAAATAATTAAATAAATAAATAAAAAATGTATGGTAGCCAGTAGATTTGCACAGTAGGCCTAAGGTCGCTTTTTGTATATCTAATCCACAAAATCCAGTTTGTTGCAACGACGCAACGCACCAAGGAGTCCTCAACCTTACACGCAGAGGACAGCGACGTACCTTGTACATCCATGGTGTCTCTAGGTCAAGTTTGTCTCCTATTATCAGGTGGGCCATCTGTTGAACCCACTAAAGCATACAACTTTCACAGAGCAGCCCCGCTTTATAACATCAACGTATAGGAATAAAAAACATAAAGACGTAGATCAATTTATCGTCTTCTACTCTCTAAAGGAAACCTGACAATGGTGGTAATTCTGTTGAGCATAAACTAAACTTATTTTATCAAGCCATCTTTTTCCAATCAAAAATAATTATATGAGATGGAACATTTTAGATATGTCAGATTAGTGACGTTTAAAATTTTCCAGATATATTAGGATTAAAAATCTGTATAAATGTTTTTTATCTCTTTCTTTAACTTTGAAGAAGATATTTACAATAATTAAAGTAAAAGTAAAGTATCTTCACGCCCATATCCCCGAAGAGGTAGGCTGAGGCACAACCAGGGCACCCACGACTAGCCGAAGACACTAAGTCCCACAATATGATAGGTGGCAAGCCTATCGCCAACAGGGCACATTTCCAATACCGACCAACATTTTTTTTAATTAGAAAATCGAAAAAATCCAATTTTCTTTTTGTTGGTGACCCGGGATTCGAACCCAAGACCTCATGCAGTCAAGTCCAACACCCGGACCGCTAGACCACAGAGGCGATACAATAATTAGTAAGTACAAAACAAAATTATCACCAATGACGAGCACAGGTGTTATAGCAACATGAAAATCCAAGGTGTGTACGGGGTACCAATCAGGGCCATAACCCGTTACATTATTAAAAGGTTTCAGACTGCTGACCTTGTCAATTATATTTGTTGAGCATTCAATGTGTAAATGGTAGGAAAATTACAAAAGCACGTAACTATCAGTTTAGTCATGGTGGTTTGAGATAATGCGAAGTACATAGCTACTTATGTTTTTACGTACATGCTAGCTACCACTCGCGGGTTTGCTCGCGTACCAAGTTATTTTTTGAACAAATCTTAGTCTAAATGTAGTCCTGATGTATAAACTATATTCCTGTTAAGTTTTGTCTCAATCAGTTTAGTAGTTTGTGCGTGTCAAAGTAACAAACTTCCATCTTACCTCATTCTTACCACAGAACAACTAGGTATTAACTACTCAAACTCTTACTTTTAATAACTATTTGTAACAGAGGAGACATCTAGTGAACCATAGGAATAGTTTTCGAATTGTTACGATGTTTCAAATCATTTGGGAATAATAAATCAGTAGCAGGTAAAGTGACTTAGAAATTGATGCAAATAATATCAAAATTAGTTGAGTGTTTTAAAAAAGGTTTTACGTTTAGAAAAACCATACCTACAATCAAACTAATTTTCCGGAGATGAGACCATTTACTTACCCATTGGCACGAAAAATGTCGATGGTATGTTGCCAACTGCTTCGAACTTTACTGCCTTTTTTGTAACCCCAACTTGGTGCTCGAAACACTATAATGCCCAAAACTGACGTTATAACTGACTGACGTATATACTGACGTTCCAAGACTAATCCGACTGCAATTTAAGTATGCACTTAACTATTCATTACTAGCAGGCAATGGAGTTGTTACTTTTTAAGGCTAATAAAATAACCATACGTTACAGCTAACAAAATCTCCAGCGGCTGCAGCAGCAGTAGATCGACTAACGGACACCAGCAAGTACACTGGCTCCCACAAACAGCGCTTCGACGAGACCGGCAAAGGGAAAGGTATAGCCGGCAGGAAGGATATGGTGGACGGCTCCGGCTACGTCACCGGTTATCAACATAAGGATACCTACGACAAGGCCCATTAGTTAGGATTTCGTGATCTTTGTATTTTAACTACTCTCTGTCCTCACTTCCTATACCTGTTATAAGTTTGTATGTTACGTAGATGTTTAGTAAACATGGGAAAAGCAAGCAAACATGTAAAACAACAAACATTCCACCATCTAAGACAGTGGTTCCTAATTATCTGCCGGGATAAAATGGCGCATCTACCGAGTTCTTCACACAAAAGAAGTCATACGCCTCATTGGTCAAGAGCAGCGTTTCCCAAATGCTGGGTCGTGACCCAGTACCGGGCCATTCAAATTAAATATTGGGTCGCATGGTTCGATAATGATCGACAGAGACGAGAAAACTGCTAGCTCTTGAGCTACATCTCACCGTTACGTATCTCCATCAATCATAGATATTCCGCTCGGACAGTTTAAACAGGTTTTGCAGCATGATTTAAAGTTTGAAGAAGTTGTCAGTGTAAAGAATGTGGGTAAAATACCCTGATGGATGCAGTTTGTTCTTAGAATTGTCAAGTGGACCACGATAAAGCAATCAGAAATTACCGGGTCATGGAAGGACAATGTTTGGGAAACACTGCTCTAGAGTCTATGCATTTATCATCTAAGGCAGATATCGAAGAGTATAATTTGTGTGTATATTGAAAAATCTTGATTTGTTTACATAAACATCACGGTAGAACATACTGTCACCGCATTTCTTTCTCGGCGATATTTCAAAGTTAAAAACCACATCGCCGAACGCCTCTTCGTATTGCAGTGCAGTGTGATATCCGCCTAGTGGACAGTAAGGCCCGCCACATACAAGCGGAATTCCGTTACGGAATCTTGCTTCAATAAATTTCGAATGCAACAAACAAATCTATGGAACTACCTCTTAAATTCGGAATTTTTGCGGGACAGCATCGGAATTTCGCAATGGGATTTCGTAAAGTAATTCCGAATATACATATGTGGCGGACCTGTCTTATTGTGATTTAGATGTTCAATCACAGTGTGGGACTTAAAATCTTGGGCTAGTCGTAAGTGCCCTAGTTCTACCTCTGAGATACACCATCAACTTCGAAGATACGCGATACTTTTGTAGTGGTTAAAATTAAATGGTAAAGTAATCTTAGAATATGACACTAGTGTTTAATATGAATTGCTGTAGGAATATGAGATGTTGACGCGATTGGTATTTTACTAGTGTACTTGAAGAGGAACAAGTAATTGGGAACCACTGGTCTGATCTGACTGACATCGAACACAACTATGCGTTCATACATGCGACGCTCGCTTTGCGATTCGTGCATTTTGTTTATGCCTGTAACGTGTTAGCTCATGGCTTTCAGGAGGCAGTGGCAGATTGTAACTAAAACTTTATACCTAATAATTACTGTAATAATCGGTAAGTACAAATAAAATTAAAGCCTAATAAAATAAATTAACAGGAACCGTGCGTGCACACATGCGCAGTTCGCAATTTTTATAGGTATCTCTTTTAAAACAAACTTGATCGCATCATTAGTCGAGAAGTTACCGGACACTTATAAACGCGTCATCGCCCACTGCGATACATGGATTCGAATAAAGGGGGAAAAATTATTTGATCGACATCTACATGTCTCTATTTTAGAATTTGGGTGTGTTTAATAAATTTATCCCAGCCAGTATTTATTTAGATAAGTATTTATATGTATCTACTAGTATCGTTGACTAATACATGTAACAAAAAATAATAATAATACAAATAAAATTAATAAGTAAAGTATTTTTTTTAAATAACAAACATTAATATGTCCGACATACATAACGTGAAAGATCTAATTTTAAACGTCGCAGTGCTGGAATCGCATGTTTGAACGAGCGGAAAATAAATATAAGTACATGAAGTTGTTAGAACTCTGCTAGCGTAGATTATTTACTACACCTAAATACACCTAAAGGAATGTAAGAAATCACAAATGAATAGAAAGTTTATAATGGAAAAGAATTCAAAATGAATCATGGTAATATAGAATCGTTTAATAAGTACCTACCTACCCATTATTATTATTTCTGGAATATTGTTAATGTGATGGTTTATTATAATTAAGCTAATGGTCTCCGCTAAATCACGGAAATTCGCTGCGTATACGCGCTCGCCCGCAACGATATTGTTCGTGCTACCTACTTAATTTATTAAGACACACACGCAAGTCGGCAGCGTTTCGACACCACTAAAGTAAAATTTCCTCAAGTACATTGTATTAATTATTAATAACAAGTCTTCCTTTACGTTCTGTAGTCGCAATAGTTTATTACTGGTGACCAGAATCAAATTCGCACACATTTTATTCCAATGCTTTTTCATTTACCAGGCGTTAAAACATTCGGTATAAACTTTTTAAAAAATTAAAGAAATATTTTTGCAAAAAAAAAAATTTGACTACGTATTTTAAATGTAATGAATGTCTAGTCGTCAGGTAGAGTTTATCTTGTCTATTTTGTAAATGTTTCGACGTTCTATGTATGTTATTATTTTAGAGAAAATACACTTTTTCGATTTTATATAATAGATTATAATAGTCTATCTACTAAGTCCTATTCCACTAGTACAGTACAATTTAATTTTATCGAATGCATATTAATTATGGTTTGGCGCTTTTAAGCGTACAAAGATGGTGTCTCATATTGTTTAAGTATAACGTAATATTTTTCCATTGGCATGTATTATTAAATAAATTATTTAATGACGTAATTAAAGTACATTTAAATTAACTTTAGTTTTATTCGTCAAAGTAACTGATACCTGAAACGAAAGTAGTCGTGGGTTCCCTAGTTGTGCCTCTGCCTATCCCTTCAGGGATATGGGCGTGAATTTACTTTACTTTAAAGCAGGGAACGACCTTCCATATTTAGGTATGTTCGGTCAGCGATACTTCTATGAAGTCTGTGTTGCGTGTGAGCAGTTGAATACCCGTGCGGTTGTCTTTTTTTTATATGAGCGATCAGGGAACATGCACACGGATGAAGGCATCCGTGTGCATGTTCCTATTGCTATGACTATTTAATTCTCAACTTTGCTTGCATGAAGGTGGCTGTTATAAGGTTTAAATATTTTTTTATACCTATACTAGCGTTTTGTTAGAAGTCTTCTGTGCATTAGTGTTTTATTAGTCTGCTTAAGAGCGGCCAACCCGACTTCTTTTTCATACAAACGCTCGTACGTGATTATGGCTTTGTAACAGATCGTTCTTTGAAACTTTTGAACTAATTGGTATCTTTTGCACTATACCTATGTTTCTATGGTAACAAAATTTGAATTTGGAGAAACCAATTCACTATAAAAAAAAGTATCTTCACGCCCATATCCCCGAAGAGGTAGGCAGAGGCACAACCAGGGTACCCAAGATTAGCCGAAGATACTAAGTCCCACAAAGTGATAGGTGGCAAGCCTATCGCCAACCGGGCACATATCCTATCCCGACCAACATATTTTTTTATTAGAAATTTGGAAAACCCAATTTTCTTTTGTTGCCCGACCCGGGATTCGAACCCAGGACCTCACGCAGTCAAGTCCAACAACTGAACCGCTAGACCACAGAGGCGATAATTCACTATAAACCTCCGAAATATGCCTTTTTTTCACAATTTTTGCCTGAACTTTGGCCGTTTATAATAAACTCATATATAGTTAAACTAAAGAAAACATTTTCATAGAAACCTCGCAAATGTAACAGAGATTCTAAATGATAAACATTTATTTTACGAACTTGTAAGGATTTCCGAAAAACACGTATTTCCTGGAACATGTTTTATAAAATTTATTCACACTATTTTTCGTTCAATGTTATCGCGTTCTCACTTTTTTGAAAGTTTCCGAATGCAAACCGAGCTCTCAGGCGCTATCTCTTTTTTTTCGGTGAGCTTCTTTTTCTTATATTGCTCTGGATGAAACAACAAGCTTTTCAACGCGAGCGCGTTGATGCCGGGTAGGGCCCTCTTAAAGCTTGTCAACATTTCACCTAAATATGTAGTGATTACTCCAACCATACGGATATTAACTTTGATCGTTCGCACAAACTTCTGACCTAAGGAAACAAATCATAAAAATCCAAAATTAGAGTAGATTCTTTTATTTCGTTTAAACAATGCCTTTTATATACTCAAGATCATTAAAATAAAAATACAATAGAGTATTTGTACGGTTTTAAGACAAATATATACAATGTAGATTACACAGGTTAAAAATATGATAATTTTAAACAGTAAAGCAAAAACGCCTTTATAATATCAGACATGTCGAACTTCGCCTTTCTTTTGTCCACTCGCGTGGTTTACACGTCACATGTGCTTAATACATGTCTATAATATCACAGTATAGTTGAGACAAAAGTCTAATCAATTTTAATTGGTCTCTTACAAGTGTTTTCCATATTTTTTCATTACGAAGTGAGGTTTGTAAAATTTGGACCACTGCATTTATATCCATTTGTATGGCCGACTGCTACAAGACTTTTAATTCAGTCATTATTGATGGGTTTAGACAAAAAAGAACAATTACAAGTATATTTCACCATTTGTCCACTTCGTTTTCGTGTATTACATGTTTCTACAAAACCGAATGTGATGAAATTTACAACCGGATAAATCTGTACAATGGAGGAAGGTTTCGAATAGGTTCGTTACTCTCAAATTGCATTGATAGGAAACTATACCTTCTCGTTAATAATTGTTTAGGCGTAGTACATCGTACGACGACTTGAAACAGAAAGTTTTTGGAGGTAATTGCCAAACATGCTTGTAGTGGTCTCTCTGAATCCTCTAGGTTAAATAGCGGCTCTTAATCTACACCAGTCTTTCCCAAAGTGGGCGATAACGCACCCTTGTAGGCGCTGCAAGCATAGATGGGGGCGGTAAGGAAACCTAAAATATTTTTAAACTCCAGGCGAAACAATATTAAGTTTTCTTTAAATTGGGCATTACATGAAAAAAGTTTGGGGACCTCTGATCTACATTACCCAAATTTTAGTTGTGCTGTGCTAGTCTAAAGTTGTATTTCTCTTTATATTGTGATAATATAGCAACATGTTCAACTAAACTGAAACACCCTGTAAATGATACATACCTATACGAGACAATGTACTCGTAAACAACCACTTTTACAAAAAAGTAGCGAAAAAACATTTTAAAAACGTCACACAGCGCAGGCCCGGACTTTTCATCAGTTTCATCTAATGTTACCAGTGACGATTAGTGTGGTAATTGTTTATATTAATATTTACAATAAAACATATTTTAAAGATATAATGTAAACAAACACTTTTAACAGTTTTTATTTCTTTCAATTATTACTAATAAATTTTACAATTTTCAGCGCTTCATATAATATCTAGATTAACACATGTTTAGATATATTGGCAGATTAGAAAGTCATTGTCAAGTGTCAAAAATACTGACATTTCCGCGCATTTATATTTATGTCATCCCATGCTGTTATTGTTTATGCCTTTCATGGTAAGTAATAAAAAACGAGACGGAACCACAAATAAGCAGTCGTCTAATCATTTTCTTCGAGACATGAAAGGAAAAAGAGATGGACGATTTAGCGATAATGCCCGTATTCCAGAGCTTTGTAGTGAAGAACATGCCATTTTTGTTTTGAGTTTAGATCAGGGGTGGGCAAATTCTTTTGACCGCGGGCCGGTTAATAAAAAAAAATCTAGTGGCGGGCCAGTAAATTAAAATTAATTTTGTGGCGGGCCGGTTAATTAAAACACCTAAAAACAGCAGTAAATATTACGATTACAAAACGTTGTGTAAAGATAATATAAGGCATTTTATTTATTTTACAATCCTTTATTAAAATAAAATCTATTTATGAAGTCTTTAACATATGAAATACGCAAAATATATATGTTTGAAGTATCGATTCAGTATCATAATTGTTCAAATTTCAATAGTCTTTTAGCATTTCGACCATTATTTTTTTAAGGAGGTTCATATTTTTTCTAAAAAAACCCTCGGCGGGCCGGATTAAAACCTCTCACGGGCCGGATGCGGCCCGCGGGCCGTAGTTTACCCACCCCTGATTTAGATAATAATTCTGAAACATGGCCCCTAATTTTTTTTAAAGTTATTTTAAAGGTTTTAAACGAGTTATATTCGTTTCGTCCATATACATGTTTTGTCGATAAATTTAAAAATTTGCCATAGAGCTCTATCACAATTTTGAATACAATTTAAATGGCGTGCATTTTATATTTTAAATAAGTATTATTGCTGTAATAAAAAAACAGTAACAAATAGAATTCGGGTCTGTACAACTCCCGAGCATTAAACAAGCTTGACACTGTTACACATCAACATATACCTAATCTTATATATATATATATGGACCGTGTTTCATAAAAAAAATCTCACAACTAGTCCAAATATCCTGTGCAAGTGCAAGAGCGAGAGCAGTTTATTGCTGTTAAAACACTGACACCAAAAATTTAAAAAAAATACATATTTATGAACAAGACCAACTCACATTTATTTTTAAGTAATATTTTTGATTCGCGCCTTTATTTACATAGTCCTTATGTAAAGATGTACATTTTTATATTAAATGTGGAAAGTATGACAGATGAAAGATTAAAAAAGCAAATATGCAATGCGAATGTGGATGGGTGTCGGTACCTGTCGGTACCTAGGTCGACATTTCCCGATCAAATCGCCAGGATATTGTCCGAAGGTGGTATCAAGTCTCCGAAACCGGCGTGTTTGTATGAAAAGAATAATGAGGAGGAAGCCAGGCAGCTCTGCAAGGATCGTGAGATTCGAAACTCAATAACCTCTGCATTCCACGTAAGGGACTTGGCGTTAAAATATATACATGTATGTTTTATATTAAAAACATAAACAACATTCGTAATAGATAAAATTAATGCGGGGAAAAATTAAAAACGACAAAAAATATATTTTTAAAGTATAAAGACAGAGACTATTTGGAAGATTTGCTTGGGCTTGACAATTATTGAGGTCTTTTACAAGAACTCACTGATCCTATCGGGTTAAAAAAAGTCAAGGACATAAAGGTTAAAACCCCATATAAGGGAACATACACATATAATAAATCTGTAGAAGTGTTAATTCTGTACATTGAAAATATTGAAAAAATGAATAGCACTGTGTTACTGGATCGATACCAAATTCAAATATGTGATTTAAAAAATTTTTGTCTGTCTGTATGTTCAGGCATCACGTGAAAACTAACGGTTCGATTTCGATGAAACTTGGTATAATTATACCTTATTATCCTGGGCATAAAATGGGATACTTTTTATCCTGGAAAAATACGTAGAAAAAAAATTATTAATTTTTATTTTTAGACCGACATCCGCGTGAACGGAGTCGCGGGCTAAAGCTAGTTGAAAATAAATTTCAATTGAAATATATATACATTAATCGCATACATTTATCCGATTTCTAACTGGTTCAAGTACCTTAAGGGCTGAATTTATTTTAGTTCATTGGTTGTTATTTTCGAAATCACCCACTAATTAGCGTCATTCCGGTTAAAATACATTCTCCGCATTAAGCTAAAACAGAGCATGATTTAAAATCATTAACAAATTACAAAAGGTCTTTATTAAACGTCTGTCGAAAGTCAATAAACTTGTATGTGGAAACTGGTTTTTATGGTATTCGTAATATATTATAAAATTTAATACACGTGTTAGACTTAAATATACTAAAACAATGAATTAATATCGGTTATTATCGGCCATTTGAATATTTTGACGTATTTAGTATTCGATTAACAAACCAGCCTATCGCATTTGTCGGCTGTTTGTTAAAAACTTTAGACACAGTGTATTGCTAAATCTATATATATAAAAATCTTGAGTCACGATGTATGTCGCAATAAACTCCAAAACTACTGGACCAATTTCGATAAAATTTCACAACTATCTGTAGTTTGGTCCAACTTAAAAGATAGGGTATTTTTATAGGTGTTTTGGCGGGACGAAGTTTGCGGGGGCAGCTAGTGTACCTATATATTAACTAGGACGCATTTTTTGATAATAGGAATCAGACAGTTAAATCTTGCTTCTCTTATAGAGGAGGTAAACAGACAATCTGAGTGTCATCTGATGATTAGTAGTCACAAAAAAATTGATGGTACGAAATAACGGCCAGTTAAATGATTTGTACGGTAGGTCTGCGCGGTTGGATAAACGTATATGTAATTATCTATTTGGACAGTACAGCCGTAGCCTGTCTATATAAATAAAAAAATCTTGTTACATTGTTTGTTGAGATACTGCTACCAAACGGCTGCACCGATTTTGATAAAAAATTACGGGCACACATGGTAAGTTTAAGGATAGCATGTTATCTACATTTTACCCCCTAAATAATAAGGGTGACCCAGCCCCATTCCTTTAACTCTCTCTACTAAAATAGTCTCCAAAAAATTAAAATGGCAAAACAAAGTTTGCCGGGTCATATAATAAACACATAATTTGTAACAAGGCGTGTTAAGAAATTATCTGTTCAGTAAAAAGCATCGCTAGTGTGACGTTCAGTTGTTTGAGAATTTTACCTAAAAATACAAAATAACAAGAAAATGTAGCGGGTATTTTATTTTCAGTGCTCACACTACAGATAGCAGAATGACGTTTTACGAAATATCGGTTTAATTCGATTGATCGATCCGATTTTGATTATTTTCCAGATTGGTGGCACTATACCTACTAGTAGATTGCTTTTCTGTAAATTGCAGCGTTTGTAAAACAAGCAATTGCCTTACTCCTCTAACGGAAACATAACTACGATGACTGGTGACTAGTGATGAGCAAAGTATGACCAAGATCAAGACTTGGTCATATTGGCCTTGGTTTTGATGATCCAGTTATGGTATTGCCTAACACTACATTTGGTGTTGCTTAATTAGTCTCGGTCTTGAGTCTTGAGTATCAATTCTTGGTCAAAAATAATTTAAAATCTTATATTAACTAATAAAAACTGGTATTTTTTTTAAATTAAAAAAATATCAAACTACATAAAACATGAGAAACACGAATAAATTTTTATAGATGCCCACAAATTAAATACACAGTAATCATCGAGCTAACATGTTATATTCCGATGTTTTGGAAACACATACGACACTTTTGAAAACTATCTTTCAGCTGAAATTCATGAAAAAACCCAAGCAATCTTAGTTAGAATGACGTTTCCTCCATTGCAATATATCGTCGATACTTATAGCAATAAGTTGACTTAAATGTTACTCCAATTTCTTTGTAGATAGTTAAGAAGCTGATAAAGAAGATAAAGTCTTTGTTTTGCATATTCGGTCTTAGTATTGGTCTTGTTCATTTGGTGTTGGTTTCAGTCTAACGAGAACCTTGGTCTTGCGAAAAAGCAAGACCAAGACCAATTTTGCTCATCACTATCACTGGTGAGGTAACGTTTTGCCATTTTATTATCAAAACAAAAAATAGTCAATCGGACAATTCCTATACTTAAAATATGTAGATTGTTCTGTAACTTAACAATATTTTTAACTATGTTTACCTCAATAAGTCTAACTTGACGCATTACGTCAAAATAATGCAAAAGCAGTGAATATTTTTACTAAAATGTTTCCGAAACAACCTTGAGTATCCATTGTAACCTGAGCAGGTTCATGGTAATACTGATACAATAATATTCTAATCCAATTATAAGCCTTAAAAATATGGCAATTTTAATAAGAAATCTTAGACATATATGAAAGGCACGTACTAAATACCTATTGGGTTATTTAGGGGCTTTCAACTTGGGCTAGTCGAAGCCTTTTGTTTATTTCCCAAATTCGATAAAAAATATATAATAAAGTCTAGAAAAGAAAAAGCTAGGCGAAAACTTGCAAAGCTCGCATGAACATAGATCTTACGGCGCGATCACAACACTGCGCCATAATGTCGCACCGCAAAAATAGGAAACGTTGCAAAAAGTATCGTACAAATTCTGATGAAGAATTTAACACTTATGCGACAAAATTCAGGTGTCAACACATTGTATTACTAAGAGTTGCAGTGTTACAACCGCACACTTAATGCGCTAATATCAGCTGAATAATGCTCTGATTATTATTTAATCAATCTTCTTTTTATCAAAACTTCTAATACTTGTAGTGTGATAAGTTTTAAACGGTTCAATAACACTTGCGCTGCGATAAAGTTTTTAAACCAGTTTAACCTTTTCTTTAAGATTAGGTAAACATTACTTTTAATTTTGCCCTCGTTCACTTCTGACCAAGCATAAGCGACGATGCATTTTAACAAATAGAACAGAGAACCAGTGCTTATCTCCAACCGTCTTACTTATTAACAAAGACTAAACTAGTCCACCGTTTAAGTCGACAACATAGTCTGTATATCATTGCATTAACAACTATAATTTCCACTTCAATCTTGGAGTATTTTAGTCTATGTTTAATAACAAGACGTATTTATTAATCAAGCGCAAGAGTTGATACGCAACTTAGAAAACAAACCACTTACACTGGTGATTATTCTGTTAAGAACTAACTAAACTCATTTCAGATATATGCTATCTTTTTCCAATGAAACAAACTAATGAGATACAACATTTTAGACATGTCAGATTAGTCCGGACATATTAACTTGTGACGTTATTAATCAACGTGTTCTAAGAAACTCAACGTTTGTAGAAAAGTCGCTTACAAACTGAACTGACTGCACTAATACCTTTGTTTCTATCTATTTCTTTTGTTGAAAGAAGATAGCAGCGCGTTATAATTAGTTAAGTAAGTGCTTTGCAGAATTACCACCAGTGTCTCACTTAATTTCATAAGTGAATTATGCTGTTTCTCTTAAACTAGAAAAATCGTGCCAGTGTTTTCAGTCACAATTACAAATTTAGTTTCACGGCATCGACGGCCTGAAAATATTTATTTATACATTATACAATATAATAATGATTGACACACACCAGAAGTGAGGTTCGCGGCTGCCAATAGTCGTCTTATACAGGCGTAGTGTCGCAAAATCGCGTATTCACTAAATATATTGGTACTCTAATTGAATGACATTCTCGACAAATATTTTTAATATGTAAAGATAATATAATCAGATATAACTTATTTCGGAATGCGTATTCGTATTTTTTTACAAATAGTTAATATGATAAAATCTAGAGCTTATAAACTTCAAGCAACCTAGCTAATGTTGTTATTATAGAAATAACTAATGTCACGTAATATACTATAGGGCCCACCGCAACCGAGATTAGTATTAGCAACGAACTGCAATTATGAGTTTAGTGACATCTACAAAAACGTCTTTGGACTTTTGTAAGTAGTATATATCTACCAACTGTTACAATTTGTTACTATGCAATTACTAATACATTTATTAAGTCTGTGTAATATCAGGAATAGTATTTCGTACTAGGACTAATAGTGTTTTAACAACCCAGACTAGATTCAAATGTGAACAATGAATTGTCTTTTCAAAAAAATAAATTGTCTTATTAAAACATGACATAAATACTGACATAAAAGGTAATGACTCTTATTTTCAGCGTTATTTCAAATTGTTTTACCAACAAAATATTTTCGCCATTTTATAACTACAACTTATGAGGCTAGAAAAAAAAATCTTTACAAAAAAATATGCCAACACTATTTCAAACACCGTCAAGTATCAATGTCATCTAATACTATTGCAACAAAATGTAAAATTTTGTGTAAACACTAGTGGTAAGCGACGTCTCTTCAATATATCCACATACTCATATAAATAAATCTCAAATATCACAAGCACTGCGATTGTCCAACCTAATGTGTACATAGCAACATTAACGGAATCTTTACACAGTTTGAAACTAAAATTTATTAAATTATTTTACTGTTTATTTTATCAAACTTTAACTAAATATAACAAAATGACAAGTTTCTCACAAAAAGTATCTACCGTTAGTCCACTTGGTAAGACTAAATTGCCAATACTTATTCTCGTGTGCGGTAGACCTAACACAAGTCAGTTATGGATTCTATACGCGATACATCTAACCTATAATATATGTAGGTACATAACATAATGCAGTATGGAATCGAGATATTCATTACCTAGCTCTATCACATATCCTTACATTGGGCCTTCAATTGTACTTACTTTCATAGCGAAGTAATATATGGCCCTGGTGCCGAGTATGAATGCTACTAAAAAAGCGCCTACGTACGCTACATAGATGCCTCCTCCGTGGGTTTTAGCTGCAGAGAGAGTTCCCAGTGTAACTCCCAGAGCGATGGCCAGGAATACGAGTGAAAGCACCGCGAAGATAATACCTCTGTCTCGGGCCATGCGAGCTCCGACTGAAGATACTTTCCGACAATGTGGGCACCTCACAGGCGCATTCTTCAACATTTGATACTGGAAACGAATAAAGGCTTGTTTAAAAAAATTGCAGTAGAACTGCAAAAAATTACTGCAACAATTTCATTGGATACCACGTCACAATTTGATGATTCTTTTTTCAAAAGATATTCAATTATGAGTTATAGTAGCAGTATCTTCACGCCCATATCCCCGAAGAGGTAGGCAGAGGCACAACCAGGGCACCCACGACTTGCCGAAGATACTAAGTCCCACAATGTGATAGGTGGCAAGCCTATCGTCAACCGGGCACATATCCTATCCCGAGCAACATTTTTTTTATTAGAAAATTGGAAAAATCCAATTTTATTTTTGTTGCCCGACTCGGGATTCGAACCCGGGACCTCATGCAGTCAAGTCCAACAACTGAACCGCTAGACCACACAGGCGATTATGAGTTCGTCAAGATAAACAAAAAATTATGTATTAAGTAGCTCAAAAACCACAAGCCAGATCATGAGAAAATTAATATGGGACCATCTCAAAATCTTTCTTGAAAAAGAACCATCAAAATCGTTTTGTTATTAGTTGAGAAGTCGCATACAAATAATTAAAAAAAACAGTCGAATTAAGAATCTTCTCTTTTGGAGTCGATTAAAAATGAAAGTCTATTTCTCTTGGTCATTACATCATCCCTGCACAGATGGACCAATTTTGCTATTATATTTTTTTCAGATTAAGGTTCTAATAAAAAAAATATGCTTAATAAACAGTTTCACCAGATCTAGACTGGAACCCGACAGTCTCAAACATTAACATTATTTCTACAGAAGTAGAAATGTGCTGGATACCAATCCGGACGAGTCGTCATACAATTTTATTATGTAGTCATACGGTGTTAATGTCATAAACGTCAGCGTCTGCCTCTTTCGAAATTGTCATCATTACCCTCGTATTGCCTCGCTTGTTCCTTTTACGAAATGCTAGGTGAAAAGCATGTTGTCTTCTAAGAAGTATGGATTCAACTGAGAAATTTGAATTTTCAATAGCTAGACGGATTTGCATAAAAATAAGAGTCGAGGTGGTTAGCTCAACACTTTAAAAAAAAGCCACTTTTTTCGAAATGTTAATAAAAAGTCCTACTTATAGAGTCCCTATACATATCACTTAGATCTTATCAAAGAGGTAATATTTGTAACACGCGAAGTCAAGTGCGCCGGGTGTCAACTGATCAACGTCAATAGAATTGCTAAACATATTATTACACTTCTGAGTAAGCCTCTTAAAAAGTAGGTCTAAGTCTGTTATCGTAATATGCAAACCAATCGAGATAAATTGTAATATTATGAATATGTATTACTAACGTGACCAGACGTCGCGTTTTAAATGGAACGGTTGTGTTTGTAGTGGTTCCAGTGTTCCGAAAGAAAACCCCTGGATGCGAAAACGTCATGTTTTTAGAGTTCCGTAGCCGAATAGCTCTAGACGGAACCGTTACCGCATTCGTAACAGTGAGATCCGAGAAAGAGTGGGATTGAAAGAAAGTGTTGGATTAAAATGCGAAAGGGCATGCTCCGCTGGTTCGGTCATGTGGAAAGAATGACAGATGAGAGATTGACAAAGCAGATATACAATGCGAATGTGGATGGATGTAGGTATACGGGGAGACCAAGGCTGACATTTCACGATCAGATCAATCGGATTTTATCCGAGGGTGGTGTCAAGAGTCTCCGAAACCGGCGTGTTTGTATGAAAAGGGTAATGAATGTGAAGGAAGCAAGACAGGTTTGTCAGGATCGTGAGGTCTGGCACTCGATACTCTCTGCCTACCCCGTAAGGGACTTGGCGTGAAGATATGTATGTACGGAACCGTTACAGAGTCGACATGTCTGTCCATTCGTATATCATAGGCGCTTTATTCCCAAACTATTAGTACTACACAATTGGAACTTGGTAGATAAATATATTCTGTAAACCGTTTTGCAATTTTGTACAATATTAAAAAAAAAATGTAAAAAAACATCAAAAAAAAATGTGTCCCGTCTTGGGCCAATAGCCATGGTCACGTTACAAATTACTCATCATAATTTATGTGTGTTTTATATCTTAAGGCTTTTAAACAATATAGTTTTTTTCGCCTACATAGGAAATATTACACTTCAATCTTATACATTTCTAAGAGTCATTTTCTTTTTCAAATATATATATATTGGAGGAAATGAGTCAGAGAGACAGCGATACTTAAAGGTAAGCGACGCATACTTGTGATCGCGCGGAATTAACAATTGAAAAAAAGATATAAACAATGAATTTTTTTTAAATCTCTTTTAACAATATCATTAACAATTGTATAGGGAATTAAAAAAAAATATTACTTAGACATTATTTTTGAATATATTTTTCATGGGTCGAAGTACCCAAATTTGAGATTTTTCGAACCTTTAAAAAATTCATATCTTTAAAAATATTAACTTTATTGTTAAGTCATAGGACCTTTTTATAGGTATTTCAATGAAGAATATAAAAAAAATTGTCCGGTTGAAAAATAACAATTCCTTGCAATTGTTTAAACAATTTCGGTTTAAACAATATATCATTAGGAGGGCAATTTGAAGAGGATCGCATAAAAAAATTGAGGTGGAATAGTTTTCGGTACTCATGCGCCGATTCCTCCTAGTCTATTTTGTTTCATTCTATGTATTATCCGTACGGTGTAGTTCGATTTAGGTACGACTCTTCTACTACAAGTACATAATAATGATTAGGTACGTTAATACGAAAACTTTAATGTTAAATCTGGCATTTTAAAAAACCGGTATTAAAATACTGTTTTTAGTATTTAGGTACGTTAACGTATCATATTCACTAAGTACCCACCAGGCACCAGCCGAAGAGAAAAATACACTGTTTTTTATCATTCGTGAATTGACTAAAGACCTTCTCTTACAATTTATGATTGTTATTTTTTTTATTTTACCCCAGTATTATAAGTTTAGAAGGCAAAGAAACAAAAGGATTTCTTGATGGTAAGAAATACTCAATAAACCAGGAATGGTAGTTGCCAACAGCATGATAAAGAGTTAAGCCTCTTGTGTTAGTAAATTTCCCAACTTACCTATTTTTGGAGCGGAACACGACAGTGGCGTGGCGAGACCAATATATTTGGCGGATGGGATATGTAAGGCGACTGACACAAAAGTCTACCATTAGTCCTTCATACAAATATACCGGTTTTCGTACCCTAGCGGCATTTTCCCGGTTTCTTTGTTAAATTCGATTAAACATGCTTCAGGTTTTAAATGAAATCTAATAATAAAAACTATTTCTAATTCTATGCCAATTTACATAACATTTGTGCTTAGAGGTCGTTGCAAAAAAAACTATAGCTCAAGAATATTCTACCACGTTGTCGAGTGCAAATGTTTTATTTGTGCAGGTGTAAAAACAAGTTAGTCGCCTCTGTGGTCTAGCGGTTCAAGTGTTGGACTTGACTGCATGAGGTCTCGGGTTAGAATCCCGGGTCGGGCAACAGAAATAAAAATGTGTTTTTTCTAATTTGCTAAATAAAAAAAAATTTACTCGAACTAAGATATATGCCCGGTTGGCGATAGGCTTGCCACCTATCACATTGTGGGACTTAGTGTCTTCGGCTGGTCGTGGGTGACCTGGTTGTGCCTCTGCCTACCTCTTCAGGGATATGGGCGTAAAGATACTTTTTTTTAAAAAAAACCAAGAAACTTAGGTTTAGTTTACGTTAGATACCTATCCTACCTATATTGTGACATCTCGACCACAACATGTGGTACTATTCATATTTTTAAATGAATTTGTAATTTTATAAATAGCATACCGGTTTCGCTTACAACAGCATCATCAGGGATAAAACTATTTTTTAAGTTTACTACTAAAATAAATTAACATTCAGATTCACAAATACCAATATTAAGATGTGTGCATCACACAAACGTCTGCCCCTGTCGGGAATCAAACCCAAACCTTGCGATTGTTTAGTGGTGTTAGGCGTGTATGCTAACCTCTGAACGAACGACACTGCCAACAAAATACAGTTTAACGCAGTTTTGAAAACACTATAAGCAAAACTTAACCATCTACCCAACTTCGTAGACCTCAATAATCCTATTAATAAACGTAGACTTAAGTACTCCAAGGTTTAAGTAACATTATAGTCTCAATCACACTACACTACAGACCATTTCAACATAAACTTAAGAGTACTTTACATACATGCATACATATCTTCACGCCAACTCTCTTACCGGGTAGGCAGAGTTTCGAATGCCAGACCTCAGGATCCTGACAAACCTGTCTAGTTTCCGTAAAATTCATAACCCTTTTCATACAAACACGCCGGTTTCGGAGACTCTTGACACCACCCTCGGATAATATCCGAGTGATCTGACCGTGGAATGTCAACCTTGGTCTCCCCGGGTAACTAGATCCAACCACATTCGCATTGTAGGTATATCTGCTTCGTCAATCTTTCATCTGTCATTTTTTCCACATGACAGAACCAGCGGAGAATGCCCTTTCGCATTTTAACACCAATACTTTCTTTCAATCCCACTCTTTCTCGATCTCACTGTTACGAATGCGATCAGTACAGATTTGGAGTACTTTCGTCTATGTTTATTAATAAGGAGGTAAAATATACAGTGCAACCTATTACATAACTATCTAAATTATTTTGTCTTTAGTATCTTTATTTTTACACGCAGTTCTTTTAAGATTATGTAACATAAAAACTTTATGTTAATGTTCGAATAGCTTACAATCTTCGAACATGTACCTTGAACTTGAACGATTAAGAATCGAACTAATGCCAATATTTGAAAAAACAACACTATAATTGAATAAGAAAACCGTAAGTAATGCGGTTAACGAACGACTCGTCAACGACTAAGGCAAGCCCATTAACACGGGAAACATGATACCTTCACCGACAGTAATACCTATATGTTACCACGCAACGAATGCAAGAATAACTACACTATATCGATACTTTTCACACATATATTTTAACATTCACATACCTACTATGTACTTGATAATTCATAGAAGACAGTGGAATTAGTTTAAACGCCTCTGTGGTCTAGCGGTCCGGCGTCGGACTGGACTTTTTGAGGTCCCAAGTTCGATCCTCGGGTCGGGCAACAAAAACAAATGTATTTTAACAATTTTCTGATAAAAACAAATCGCCTCGGTGGTCTAGCGGTTCAAGTGTTGGACTTGATTGCATGAGGTCTTGGGTCGGGTAACAAAAAAAAATTGGTTTTTCCAATTTAAAAATAAAAAAAAAGATGCTCGGGATTGGATATGTGCCCGGTTGGCGATTGGTATGCCATCTATTACATTGTAAGACTTAATGTCTTCAGCTAGTCGAGGGTTTTCTAGTTGTAACACTGCTTACCGCTTCGGGGCGTAAAGATTTTTTTTTTTGAAATGACTACTGTTGTGTACGTCTAAAGACTTTTACAACGTCACCGGGCTACGTGGCGAGCAGAGTGCCCAGCCAGAGATTGAATTTTGGGTGGGGCCTGTGACCCCCCTCCCTAAGGGTGTCTCCTGTGAGACCGTACCTCGGCTTAGGGTGGGATCTTGGTTAGATTCGGTAGAGGAGATCGTGGCTGTGTTCCGCCCAGGGCGGAACAAGGGTCTTCGCCGCCCCCGTCGGCGGCGGTGTCGCGAGTTCGTATGTGTGTGTAGTGTTGTACGAGGCGTTTGCCTCGGTAATGGGGTCGTCTGGATCTAAGATCACGTGACGGGGCCTCCGGCGAAGCGGGGGTGGGTCCGTCTCGGGTACGTAATCGATAGCTGCTGCCATCAGAGGGTTCGGATGGTATACTAATTTGTCAAAATAGGATTGCGAGAGTTCTTGGAAGTGCTTCGCTATGCTAGGCAATTCCAAGTCTCTATGTAGGCGTTAAGATACTAATTTTTGGTGTAAAAATCGTAGACGTACAACAAAAATATAACCAGGTACCTGTTAAGTTTCAACTGTGTAATCATAATAGTTTAGTGATAATGTGGAGGTAGCATCCGGGCGGACATGTCAAAAGGACTTATAAGACGTGATAAGAAAAAAGTCTAATTATTAAACATTATGAATGCAAAATTGTCCTCATTACATTGTTAATGTTAAATTACATTACAAAGTTACGTTAATAAATAAAAGGTTTGTTACTATTTTTAGGTATCTTGATAACTTCTTTGAAATTGTGTATTGTGTGTATTTTTAGTTATCTGTATTATGGTTTGTAAATATGCAATATTCCTTTTTTAGCTAAGCATGCTAGCCCAAACTCGAAGCTTCGGCCCTTAAACCGTTGACACATGTGTTTTGTGATCGAAGATTTTTCGATTTCTAAGTAAATAAATAAATATCCCTGGACAAGGTACACAAATTGAATCTAACCCCAAAGTAAGCAAATTATATGCTTGTGTTATAGGTGTTAGTCAACGATACTAATACATATATAGATCCCAGAATAAATTTAATAAACACCCAGACCCGGAAATGCAGACATTTAAATTTTCATCACACAAATTCCTGCCCCCGTCGGGAATCGAACCCGAGCCACGCGGTTGGTCGATGTAGTTAGGCGTGTACGCTAGCCACTCGACCAACGGGGCGGTGAACTACTTCTACTTGACATATTGTAATAACACTTTATATTTTAACATGAAAACCTTTTATTTAAATGAGAAAACTCTATCGCAATCGCTCTTGATTTTTTTTTTAAAAAAAACTTCCAAAAACATTTGGAGTTCAACAGCATAATGATGTTTAAATTTAAGCATGTACATTTTTCTATAAATTAAAAAAAAAAATGATGTAGAAAAAAAAATGAATATTTCAAAGAAGAATAAAGAAACAAGGTCAAGAACAGAGAGGCAAACTCTGACTGGCACACGTCAACGGCAAGCGCTGTCATTATGGCGGCAGAAATAGGTAAGGAGGTGATACCAATCTGGACGAGTCGCTGCGAACTCCACCAATTAGACAGATGTCACGGTGTTAGTGACTGTAAGCCTATGCTCGCCTTTTACGAGCTGCCTGGCACAGGAAGGCAGATGGTCTATTTTGCAAAGAAGCCCGGACCAACATTGGAAAGTTTTAAACAATTTGTCAATAAGTATATTTTAGTTCTCAAATTGCAAATGTTTTGCACAAATATGTGTATACATACCAAAAATGTGTCTTGACAATGTGCACAGATGACCCTGCACATACCAGGTAGTGTAGGTACAGGTGGTGTGACAGGTGAAGGGGCAAGGTTGATAATCCTTTTGCAGTCAGCTCGAGGGCAAGCAATACGCTGCGAGGAGGACTTGCAGATCAAAAGGCAATTGCATGGGCAACGTACATACTTTTTCCCCGGTGGTGCATTTCTTATAGGCTGCAAATTAGTTTCAAGTTATTGGTGTACTAACAGACGCACACACATCTCTATTTGTCGTGGGTAACAGCCAGTAATTATATAAACTTCACATAAATAAAATTGGACATATTATATTTAGTATTCTCTTTTTAGGTTTGACGTAAGTATTTCATTTAAAGTAGTTTTTCTCAAAGTAGTTCAAAAGACAAAATATTTAAATATCTTTATAAATTTTCTATAGAGATAACTGTTAAATAATATTGATAAATTACACCAAAATGATTATATACTGAAAGTATATAAGAGTCGATTGAAATCAAAATTGATTCTTTAAGACATATAATATGATTTTGATTTCAATCGACTCTTATATACTTTCAGTATATAATCATTTTGGTATAATTTATCAATATTATTTAACAGTTATCTCTATAGAAAATTTATAAAGATATTTAAATATTTTGTCTTTTGAACTACTTTGAGAAAAACTACTAAACTATATATATATATATATGTTATGTTATGTATGTATAATCTGTGTACAAATTTAATTTTTTAATTTGCCTGGGACTAGACTTGTATCCAGTTGGTGATAGGCTTGTCACCTATCACATAATGGGATTTAGTGTCTTCGGCTAGGTGTAGGGTCTCTGCCTACTTCTTCAGGGACATGGATGTAAAAATACTTTTTTTATACAATGTACATTATGTTCCAAACTATTTAAAATTACAATTGTAGGTTATTTAAATTTGAGGACATACAACATTTCAAGACTTATTTACAAAACTTTCAAGAACACCAATACAAATTATCAGACTTTTTCAATAGATACATAAATTTTATACAAAAAAGAAAAAAATTGGCTTGATCCCAGTCATTAAAATCAAATTATTAATCTAATTTAGATAATTGGTGTAAATTAATTTTGTACTTAGCTCTAATAAATATAAATCCATATAATTAGATAATAGATAATGGAGCATTTTGTGGTGACAAATCAGGTATCATAAATTGTATTTCAAATTATAAAAATCACTTACAAATTTAAAACAAAACATATATACAGGGTATGTTTGACACCGTAACGGAAACTTCTGCGGTAGTTTAGATACATATCAGACTTCAAAATTCCTTATACAGTCTTTGTCGGAAACAACTGCTACATATTTAGCAGTTTTTCGGCCCGATATGTATAGAGAATAAAGTGTCTGCAATAAGCTGCATATTGCGAGCAGTAAGTGCAGACCTAAAACACTGTTTTATTACATTGCTATTTTTAGTAAAAATGTGTTTTTTATTAGATATTAAATAAAATCTAGTTGCGTTAGATTGTATTAATGAAATAATAGTGAAATCAATAAAAATATACAATTGCTTTAAAAAAAATTATGACATATCTGTCACAAAATTCCAACTACATAAGCATGACTATAATGCACAGAATCCATGGTAGTATTTTTCGTTACACTGTCATTTACACAGTATGTATACAATATGAAAGTAGATTGTTGTAGGTACCCAGGGAGACCTTTGGAAACCTTAATGACAAACTCACTCCGGAATTATCAAGGTTCGTGTCAAGAGTCTCTATAACCATTGTGTTTGTATTAAAAGAGTAATGAAAGTTGAGGAAGCTAGGCAGGTATGAAAGGTACTTGAATCTATCTGCACACATCACAAGAGCCTTGGTGTCAAGATATGGACATATGTATATGCCCATAAAATCCAAATTAAATAATGCAAAATGTTCTAATAAATAAATAAAAATAGTGAAAAAGTTACCATTGATTCTACACATACCTAACAAATAAGAGCATGTATTCACACACATCTCACCAAGCTTCTCGCACTGTCCGCAGGTATTAGTAAGATATGATCACACAAACTCATATATCGCCAAATCCCTAGCAGGGTAAACAGAGTACTACTCTCTATTTACCCTAACATGTTTAAAAATTGTGATTTGTGTAAAGTAAATGTTGATTAAAACCATAATGTTTAATGAAGTCAAAGCTGTAACATCATTTATTTTAAGATTTAGTATGAGCAGTTGAACTATACCAACACTAACACTGCCATATTTTTAGCATGTACATGTGTAGTTATTGTGATATACAATTTAACCTTTACTTATACCTACTATGCCGCAGGTTCTTTCTGAACCTACTTTAAACAACTAACCTTCAAAAATTCAGCTTAAAAATTAAACAAAATTTTTTTAAGTATAAAAAACCCTCTTGTAGTTATTTAGCAACCCAGTGTGGAAAAATTAATAAAGTTTTAATCAACTCCACGAAGAGAGTTATCAATTTGTCTACATGTTAATTTGTTGGTTATGAGATTATTAGCCAAAAACTGATAGATTTTGATGTTTATTTTTTTGAATCGTATTGACTCAGAAGTGGTCCCATAAAATTTGATCAAGATTTGACTAGCAGTTCTTGAGTTTTATTTATTAATGCATATACTTAGTAATGGAATTGGGAGTTGGTTTTTCTTTGCCGTTTGAATGCTTTCAAATTATGAATTAAATTGACTAAAAGCGTGAAGCGGCTACTACCCAGTCAAACATTTACTTTAAATACGTATGACTCACCGTTGCTTCATTACAATCCGAACATTTTACGACATGTTGTTCTCTTTTTCCTGATATATCAATCATAGCCTGACAAACGCGACATGTTACCATCGGCATTCCTGCTTGTTGGTATGGTGGTGGTAGCTCATCAGGGCCAATCGGCGATATTGTGCTAACATTCTCCTCTTCTGTTAAACACGAAACAAAAACATGTTTTACTTAAGATACGTAACAAACTGGAAATTAGCGAAGTTGCATAATATTCGTTAACTAATAATGCATTGTTTAGTAACAAATAAATAAATTTGGTTGAATCATCAGCTGTCAAAACAAAACTTTATCTCACCATCTCTAAGTAGAGGCTGGCTTTCGCTTTGTCCGTCGCCCATTATTATTGGAAAACGTAAGGTTTATAACGCGAACGTTAAGCTACACCAACACAATTTTAGTTAATTTTAAGCACACATTTAGTTACAAATTAGAAGCGCAGAAAAATCAGACTTATGCCATTAAAATTTCACAGATTGTCTAAATTCTAATTCACTTGTGTTGACAGTGACAGCTGACAAATTTACAGACGATAGTAATTGAATCCTCCTCTACAATTTATGAAAATCAAACATTTGTAAAAAAGATTTTAAATCGCCAGGAAAAATAGGAATAACTAAGGGTGTCATCACCAGTGGATTAAATAACATTGCGTTGAACAGCAGACACAGCGGACACACAAAGAAGCAATAAACTTATAATAATCCATTTTTTCATTCCATTGGTATAAAAATAAAAGACGAACGAACGAAAAAATAACGAGATTAATGAAAGATTTATTGCTTTATTAGGGGTATCTAACAGTTTTTTTTTTCAAAATTTTAGAAATATACATATCGTCTCTGAGGTCAACCGTGCGTCTTCTTTATGACTTTTTGAGATCTTGGGTTCGATCTCCGGTCTGGGCAACAAAAAAACACAAATAGAAATTGGGAAGTTTCAATTTTCTACTAATAGTAACGTTGCCACTTGTCCGGGATTGGATAAATGCCCGGTTGGCTACAGGATTGTCATATACCAAATTGGACTTAATGTCTTCGGCTAGTCGTGAGCGCTCTGGTTGTGCAGCTAGGCAGAACTTCGGGGATATCTTCAGAAACTCACACTCAGAAATTGTCATCTACCAAATTGGATTTACTGTCTTCGGCTAGTCGTGAGCGCTCTGGTTGTACAGTTAGGCCGAACTAACCCTTCGGGGATATCTTCAAAAACTCACATATTTAGAAATTGTTACAACAAAATTAAACTCTTCAGCTTTTTAATATTCGTATGAACAGATTCTGTGATAAATTTAACCTTGCACAAAAAATGTCCTATCATAATGATGTGTCTACCTACTCTAAATGACATCATTTGAAAACGATTATTGCTTTTGCACATATTGCTTAAAAATCTTCGAGGTTCATCAGAATTGCACAATAAAAGAGACTTTAGTAGCTCAACTGGTTCACCAAGCTGAGTAATAATACCTTACCATTAGCACAACCCTGCGTTTCATCTTTGAATTTCAAGGGATCACAATGCTGATATTTTTAATCATTTTTCCAATTAAAATCAAAGGAGTATTTTTATACTGTAACGTGTGGTCATAATAGAATCCTGCATTAACAAAAACATTCCTATTGAACCTTCTGAAAATGATTCTGCTTTGAGCGCTGAGCGCTAGTTGATCTTCTCCCTTGCGTCTGTGTAAATATCTCCAAATCCCTCAAAGATACTTAACAGTCAGCCTATTCCACAAGTCTGTTGAGTCTGAGTATGAAGTGACCATTGTCGAATGCTAGCAAGTGATCATAATTCACAAAAACACTATTCTTGCCAACATTTTTTTAGAGTTTCCCTCGTTTTTACCTGATCTGGTGACCATTGGACCACCTCTGAAATATACCCTCTCAAACAAAAAAACGGTTTTCCATACGAACATTCATCACTTCTTTTTAACCATTCTCCCTCATTTTTAGTGATAAAAAGTAGCGTTCTTTCGTTCACCATAAAGTGTCTAAAACACAAAGTTTCACTGTTACAGCTTTAAAAATGACGAATTTCCATATGAACATTCATCCCCTCTTTTTACCCATTCTCCCCTATTTTTGCTATAAAAAGTAGCCTATGTTGTTCCTTAGGGCCTATTCTATCTCTTTACCAAATTTCATCAAAATCGATTCACTGGTTTATGAAATGAAAGCGTAACAAACAGACAGATAAATAATAATAATAATAAATCATCTCTATTTCACATAAACCTACAAGAGGCACTTGTGACGGGTCTATATAATAATAAATCTACCACCGGATCGGAACGCGGCCGCACACTGAGAAGATTCGGCAAGAAACTCAGCGGGCTTGTCTTTTTTTTTCTTACTTTAAAATTGATTGACAATAATTTATGTAATGATACAATATATTTTATAAGAGATAGGCATGAGGAGCAACTAATCCCAAGCAGTCTTATCTGTTTAATATTCAGCAATGTTTTAATAACCTTTTTGATTTAATTTACATTTAACACATTTCTTAAAGAACAATGGCCAAATTTGTATAGGAGCTGGACCTGACTTTTTTTTGTCATGTCTCAAAAACTGCTATACTTAGATTGGTTTGTTTTTATGTAGTAAACACAATGCCGTTAAAAAATTACACCTAAATAGCCACAATTTTTCGTAATTACGTCAACTTCCTTTTGAGGTTAGAATCCACAATTACTTTTACGCGGTTGTGGCGTAGCATAAAAGTGTAATCAGCGATAAGCGAGAAGGGTAATTAGCGATCCCGTTATTATTTATTTCGATTTCCCTCAAAGAATTATTAAATAATAATAAAATCTGTCATCTGTCAAAGTGCACGTTACTCTTATCTGTCAATCAGACTCCAAAGTTCGATGTCAAAAAGGTTCGTCTGTTCAGCCGGCTCGTGGAGTCTAGCCTGCTTGGAATACACATTTTGACCGATAATTTAATATCATTCTTTATTGCTCTTAACTTGGATGTATAGTTTAAATAACAAGAATGGCATAACATCACAAGTACATAGTAATGTAATGCGTGTATAGTAATTGAACTCAATCACAGTTGAAAAATAGAAAAACAAAAAAAAAATAATTATAGTCTTTAATTACTAAGTAATTTAATACTAAAAATGAAAGTAAAAAGCTACAAAAACAAAAAAAAATAGAAAACTTTTTTGTGGCTACTTAAAAAAGTATTTCTTGTGTTTTTTAAAACCTTAAAAAATTAGGAAATTTTTGATATATAGGTCTTATTGGGACGCCATCGTTTCATGGTCAGGTACGATTTGGCCATCCTTCTTTATTAATTGGAAGTTCTTTCATATAAGTGGGAAGTTTATTGTAGAACTGTATACATAGGCCCATGAAAGAATTGCTTACTCTGTGGAGACGAGACACATGCACAGCAAGATTATTTTTATTCCTAGTATTGACACAGTGTATATCACATTTTTTTTAAATGAACTTGAATTTCTGTGAACATACATTAAATTTTCAAAGATGTACTGGGATGCTATAGTTAGAATTTTGATTTCTTTGAATTTTTCTCTCAGGGAAACTCTTGGGCCTAGGTTATAAATTGCCCTTATGGCTTTCTTTTGTAAAATAAATTTAGTATTGACTTCGGCAGAACTCCCCCAGAGAAGAATTCCATACGACATGATGCTGTGAAAATAACTAAAACAAACCATCCTAGCGGTTTCAACATCAGTCAATTGTCTCATTTTTTTAACAGCATACGCTGCTGAGCTTAATCTAATTGCAAATTTATCAATGTGTGGGCCCCATTGCAATTTCTTATCAATTGTTATTCCTAAAAACGTAGTAGAATCTACAAGGTCCAGCTTGTTCCCATTAAGTTGTACGTTGGTATCTACTTGCCTCACATTTGGCAGTGAAAATTTAATACAATTAGTTTTTTTTTTTCATTCAAAAAAAGATTATTTACGTTGAACCAGTGTACAACTTTTGAAATCGCATTGTTCGTTTCGTCATACTTACCCAGTTGTCTTTTCACTTTAAATATAAGTGAAGTGTCATCCGCGAACAATACAATTTCGTGATTATATAATATATACGAGGAACAAAAATGGTCCAAGAATAGAGCCCTGGGGGACACCCATTGTGACAGCAGCACCAGTCGATTTTTTACCATTAATATCAACCTTCTGAATTCTCCCATTCAAATAAGAAATCAGAAGATCGAGTGCCTAATTTCTAATTCCATAATGGCGCAGTTTCCTGATCAACGTATCGTGGCTTACGCAATCGAATGCTTTGGACAAATCACAAAACACCCCGATTGCATCTTGAGAATCCTCCCAACACTCATAAATTTTCTTCAATAATTCCACACCAGCATCGACTGTTGATCTACCCCTTGTAAAACCAAACTGTTTATTATGAAATAATCCTAATTTGTTAAAATGTAGTAACATTTGATTCATTATAACTTTTTCGAATATTTCACTCAGGGTAGGCAGAACGAAAACAGGTCGGTAGTTGGAGGGATCAGAAGAACTTCCAGATTTAAATATAGGTATAACTTTACTAAGTTTCATTAGATCAGGAAATACTCCATTTGAAACACAACAGTTAAATATTACGGCTAAATATGGAGCAATAACATTTATTACTGAAGCAATAATTTTAAGAGAATGTCCCCATAAGTAAAATACGTTAGTATTTTTAATTTTTAATGATTTAAAGACTTTTATTATAACTGATGCATCAACAAACGAAAATTCTAAACTAATTTTACACTCATCAACATATTGCTTCAGCAATGATTCTGCAGCACTAGGGGATGAGCTGAGAGCTTTAGTAGTTTCCACTGCAATGCCGCTGAAGAATTTTTCAAACTCTGTGGCTACATTTAAATCTTCTTCAATGTCCAAATCTTCAATTATCAAGTGGTATTCATTATGGAAAATGCTATTTCTTCCCGTTTCACAATTAATAATATTCCAAGTAGCTTTTATTTTTATTTTTATTTTATTTTACTTTTACTTTTTCTTTCGCATTTATAATATTAGTAGGGATTTTTAACCAATTTTCCTATGATTATTGTTAACGATGATGAACGGATGAGGAACGGTTTTTCCCCATGTCGGTCCGAGCTCCGTTGTAGAATAGACCATCTGCCATCTATCATCTGCCAGGCAGCTCGTAAAAGGCGAGCATAGGTTTGCCGTCACTAACACCGTGATATCTGACTAGGTGGTAGAGTTTCGCAGCGACTCACCCGGATTGGTACCACCGCACTTACCTATTCCTGCCGCCATAACGTCATGACGTGTTCCGGTTCGGAGGGTAATGTAGCCGGTAAACTTACTTTTGCTCGAGGCCTAACATCCCGGCCTCAGGTTGGCAACGCACCATTACCACCTTTGGTGTCTCTAGGCGGCGGGAATTTCTTGCCATCAGGAAATCCGTCTGCTTCTGGAAATTTGCCTTCCAATGTCATAAAAAAAACGGCTGCCTGCCAGCCTGTAAATAAATATTATTTTTCAATAAAATATTATGTAAACTAAGCATATAAAATACAAGTACAACGTTACCTCAGAAGTGCATGTCAAGCTATTTTAAGTTAAAAATAATGTGTTTAAATATTTGGCTGCTCGCTATTGTCTTCTTTATATTTCAATAAAATAATAACTGGTTTCGACGGCATGTATGGTCATTTATTATAGTATCATGGAAGACGTGGCAGCATGGCCTATTGGTCTTAGCCGATTCCAAAAAGTAATAAAATGAAAAATGTTGGGACAGCCAGAGATATCTAGCTAACAGCAATTTGTCACATAATCTAAAGCAACATTGCCACCTTAAATATTTTCTACTAGATTTAGTGAATGTTTGGTGATATAAACTAAATAAAAAAATTAAAATTTCATATTGGTTTTACTAAGCAGTCTGCGAATTTTATGTTTTGTCAAAATAAGACTCTCTTACTAAACAATCAGTATTTATTTCAAAGGAACGTCAACGTGTCATTAATTATTAAATGAGTTGTATAGAATAAAAAAATATATAAAATTTATTTTTAGATCATTGCGCCATAGCATGATTTTAACAATAAGATTTTTAGTCTACAAATATGCCCTTACTTGTAGACTAAAATCGTATTATTTTTATTTTAGCACTTGCCCTGTGCTTGGGATAATATTCTATAAATTTTAAAGAAAGAAAAAATTTCGCCCCAGACATTATTTGAACCTGTAACCTTTCGTTTTAAAGCCGACGAATGCTCTAACCAATTGAGCTACTGAGGATTCAAGTCCCGTGGCGAAATTTTTAATACCTTTCTAACCCGTTAACGCGAGTAGTTATGTCCTATAGATACACAATTCTGAGTACCCACCAAATGAGTTCATCATTACAGATGAAATTCATCATTACAGAATTGTGTAACTGTAGGACATAATATCCCACAGTATTATTTTTTTATGTTATAGGAAGGCAAACAAACAGATGGATTTCCTGATGGTAAGAAATTCACGCCGCCTCGAGACACCAAAGATGGTAATGGTGCGTTGCCAACCTGAGGTCAGGATGTAAGACCTCGAGCAAAAGTAAGTTTACCGGCTATCTTACCTTCCGAACCGGAACCCGATCCGGAGGAGTCACTGCGAAACTCTACCACCTAGTCAGATGTCACGGTGTTAGTGATGACAAGCCTATGCTCGCCTTTTACGAGCTGCCTGGCAGATGATAGATGGCAGATGGTCTATTCTGCAAAGGAGCCCGGACCAACACGGAGGAAATTTCCCATTCCCATAGAATGTAGGAAATTTTGAAACATGATATATATACATTGAAATATACTAGTAAATGATGTTCCTAGACCTACAAAGTGTTAATTTAAATTATATCTTATATCACAAAATATGTAAATTGACAATTTGACATAGGACCCCCTGTTAGATGATTATTATAGTGCATTGAAAATAATTTCAAAGAGCTCACCTGGACGGTCCCTATCATTTAGTTATTTTGTTATAGAAACCCGCCATTTCGATGTTGGAGTTTTGCAAAAATTTTGACTGAGGAAAATTGCTTAGGGATAGGTTGTATATTTTTGTTTACTATTATGCTTAAAAAATTCGTACGAAAAATAACGCTATTTGAAACGTGCTTTGAGGAAAACATAATTAGTAAAATAAAGTCAAGGTATCATGGAATTCATTAAAGGCATCTTCACAATTAACAACAATAAAAATTTCATAAAGCCTATATGACAGGCATACATACAACTTTTCAATATTTTATTGGCCAAAAAGA
Organism: Calephelis nemesis; assembly: GCA_002245505.1. Classification (NCBI taxonomy): domain Eukaryota; kingdom Metazoa; phylum Arthropoda; class Insecta; order Lepidoptera; family Riodinidae; genus Calephelis; species Calephelis nemesis. Next base: position 357,074 of record NJDD01002732.1, read on the forward strand.
CGCTTTGCTTTAAACCAATAACGCTTCGGTTTGTAAAGGGACACTGGTTTAATTTAATGTAAACTTGTATAAGTACTTTGTACAGTTTCATGGTCAGATAAACCAAAAATATGAGTATCGCAATAAATGTTATCCGAAATGCTAGCAATTACATTAAAACTTCCATCTTTCATACTTTCCTAACAAGTTTTAAGATATTGTGACAAAAATAATATTTTTTTAAGATGTTGATTAAATTTTTGTAAGTGTTGGTAGGTTGTAAGAGGTCGATGTTCCTAGTTTCATATACTTAAACAAATTTCTTTTTAGAAGTTTTTAAATGTTTTCAAATAATAATTATTCTAATTTATTTGGAAAAACATCTTTGAATTAGTAGTAAGTTATATGCATATTACTATTAAATTACAGTTTATTATCTCAGATGCACAGCATTCAAAATAGTATGGTAGGTATTATTTGTAACTCAAGAGTTGTAATATATTAAATAACTTGCCATGCCACCACGACGCTGGGTTTAGTTAAAACCTTAAAATTCAGCGAGTCTTGAGACCAAATCTAGTGAATTTTGTTTTACAAGGCGGCATCACTGGTCTCAAAATAATCACACAACAATGTTTACCTTTTAGGTTATATCACATACGATTGATGTTAGAGTAAAATGTGGTTTAAAGTTTTTTTAAGTTGTAAAATTATGCATATTGTTAGATCAATTTAACAGTTTTAGTGAAGAAATAGTAAATTTAATTATTTGCCTTTAACATGGCGTGTAAGCTTCACCGAGTGCGGTATTACAACCCTAAACCGGAGTCGATACAATGTGCTTCATACAACAAAAACAGCAGGTTAATCGCTCTTGCAAGGTAAATCTTTGGTAATCTTGGTTTTGTAGTAGAAGTTACTAGTTATTTTAAAAATAAAGAGTATAAAAACTCAAGAAGTTCATTACAAATTTATTAGAATGAAAACATATTTTGGTTATCGACCAGCATATGACTGAGTTGGATGGATGAAGAGAAGAATACTATCTTACTTGATTTCAAACTCTCGCTCTAATAGTAATAAAAAATATTTTTGTTAGTTTATTATTTAAAAATTGAAACAAATGCGATCAATGTGAAAATAATACATATGCTTCTTGTTCTGGTTGGAGTAGTGTAATCAGAAAAACTCCTTAATCCTCTTTTTACAGTTTTTGTGGATTTGTTTGACAACTAATCTAAATGCTACTTTTATCTTTAATTTGATGGAGCTAAAATTAATGTTAAAATTTGAATTTTGTACCAATTCCTGCTATCTCCCTAGTCTTTTGCACACTGTAACATTTAAATTATTTAGGCTATAAAAAATCCTTTCACATGGAGTTGGCAGTTATTGCAATAACAACTTTTTTAAAAAAACAGACTAGTTTAGTGCCAATGTGAAATTAATACACTTGTTTTAAACTGTTAATTAAAATCACATTTATACAAAGTTTTCTTGAATTCATCAGCATCATCAGCTGGAGGACTTCCATTGCTAGACATAGGCCTCCCCTAAATTTTCTCGAATTAGTTAATGATATTGAGCTAGGGACTTGGAATTGGTTTTTCAGCTAAAAACTTAAAACATAGTTACTGTATATTAAAATGACTATAACTTGTTTGTTATGAGTCCATTTTCTTCTTAATGTTTTTATTTTTTCAGTTAATTATGCAGCATATCCAGCATTAATTTACTGCACTAATTTGAAAATGCCTTATATTTTGCAGGAGTAATGCATCTATAGAAATATGGAATGTAAAAAGTGCACCATATCTAATCAAATTCATCCCTGGCACAGAGAATGCGTCAATTGAAGCTCTTGGGTGGGTCGAAAATAGATTGTTATCTACAGGTCTTAGTGGCAATCTAACCGAGTGGGATATTGAAAAACTCTCTATACGGCGAAGTGTTATCTTAACAGGGTATGCAGCTTGGTGTCTCGATACAGATCCAACAAACTCTTTAGTGGCTGTTGGCACTGAACAAGGTTACATAAACTTGTATTCGGTTGAAAATGATGACATTATTTATGAAAAACTGTTTGATAAACAAGAAGGAAGGATAATGTGCTGTAAATTTAATAACACAGGGAAAGTTTTAGTTACAGGTAAATTAGTTATCTAGAATTTTCTGTTAATAGCATTTTGAAAAATTTTGAAATAAACATACTTCCAACATTTCTCTCTAAGGCTTCCAACATTTGGGAAATTGTAAACAATTAACAATTGTTCATATAGTTATTTTACCTATATCACTATAAATGTTTAAATGCAGTAGCAATTCATTCAGTTCATTGCTCTGATGCATCCAAAGTAATATGACTACCCTATGGACTGGAATACAGTGTCACTACGGCGGCAGGAATAGGTAAGGTAGTGGTTTCCTACCTGGTCAAGTTTCACGACACTACCACCAGTGCCCCTCTTGTTATTTAAAAGATTATCCTTTGACCTATTTTTTGACAGATTTCCTGATATTAAGAAATTCAGATTGCAAATATATACCAATCATGTTATTGGTATGTTGCCAACCTGAGACAAATAAATTGCGAACTACCTAGTAATACCTTACGGGGTAGGTCCCACCTAAAGATACCAAAAGTGGTAATGGTGCGTTGCCCATCTGAGGCCGGGTTGTTAGGCCTCCAGCAAAATGAAGTCTACCAGCTATCTTATCCTCCAAACCGAAACACGTCAACGGCAAGCACTGCTGTTATGGCAGCAGGAATAGGTAAAGGCAGTGGTACCAATCAGGGGGAGTCGCTGTGAAACTCCACCACCATGTCAGATGTCATGGTTTAGTAAAGGTAAGCATATACTCGCCTTTTACGAGTTGTCTGTCGGAAAGCACATGCTCTATTCTGCAAAGGAGCCCGGAACAAACATGAGATGTTGATAATATTGTGATTGTGGTAAACAATTTTTCAGCTGTAGCCGGAATACATACTTTTGCTCGAGGCCTAATATCCCGGCCTCATTGCCTTTGGTGTCTCTAGGTAGCAAGAATTCCTTACCATCGTCCTTCCATTTTGCATATTGGAAGCAATATCATAAAAAAAAGTTGTTTAGGAAATCCACTGTTTATTAATACTACTTTTTACTTGCCTAACCTACTACAGGTATTTTCGAGAGATTCTGATGAAAGAGAGATAACCATTTAATTTTAGGTTCTGTGGACACAATTAGAGTTTGGAATGTAGAAACTGGTCATGCAACTTGTAGGATATCTGTGCAAAGGCAGGGGAAAGAGACAATAGTCTGGTGCCTAGCTGTATTATCAGATAATGTTATTGTCTCTGGTGATAGTCATGGCAGACTTACATTCTGGGATAGTGCTATGGGTGAACAGGTATGATGAAATAATGAAATTCGTTTTTTATTATTTTAAAGCTTCCTTTGAAAAATGTAGGCTAACTGCTTTCCTACCATCCAGATTGTAATATGAGACTGTCAGTTTCTTTGCCACTTACACCAGTACTAATTGATAAGTTCTACAGCAACTCAACCAAGTTGGTATGTAAGTGCCAATTTAGTTGAGTTGGCAAACCTGAAGTACCTGAGTACCAGAGTATAGCAGGGGCTGAGGTACAACCAGGCTACCCTAAAATGGATAGCAGAACATCTTTTGAGCATGTTATATTTTTTGCCTACCTGTCTGTATTCTGGCTGTGATTCACTCCAAAAGCACTGACCTGATTGTGTCAAATTTGGCTGTTAGAACTGGATCATGGAAATTTGTTTTGTCCAAGTAACTTAATCCTATGTGTACTGAGAGAGAGGGATAGGATGTAATGCAAATTTGGTAATAATTCATAAATGTGCAGTCCGATTTACAAATATTTATTCTTTTAGTTTTTGATAGGATATACTTTATCCTGTAAATATTTCTAATTTATTAATATTGTAGTTCAGAAATGACAGGACAATGCTCCTTATGAAAAAACAACTTTTACAAACTAACTACTCTAAATTGTCTGGAACATTGAGCATGCTATAAAAGTTTTGTTTTTATGATTTTAAAACTTGATTAAAATAAAACTACAACTATCTAACAGGAAGTTTGTATAGGAAATCAATTATAAATCTTAGATAATCTTAAAAAAATAGTAATAAATACAAATTTCAACTTTTCCCTGTTTTTGTTGTTTCTTCTGTGTTGATCTAGGCTCCTTGGCAGAATAGAACATCTGCCTTCCTGCCAGGCAGCTCGTAAAAGGCGAGCATAGGCTTACAGTCACTAGCACAGTGACATCTGACTAGATGGTAGAATTTTGCAGCGACTCACCCGGATTGGTACCACCGCCTTACCTATTCCTGCCGCCATAACGTCATGACGTGTTCCGGGTCGGAGGGAAAGGTAGCCGGTAAATTTACTTTTGCTTAAGGCCTAACATCCCGGCCTCAGGTTGGCAACGCACCATTACCACATTTGGTATCTCTAGGCGGCGGGAATTTCTTACCATCAGGAAATCCGTCTGCTTGGTTGCCTTCCAATATCATAAAAAAAATGTCACAAATTGGATTAATACATATTATTTATATTTTACTATGTAAACAATATGCAAGAATCATGTTGATCTTTTAATGTGAAAGAATTGATAACAGTTGCATTTGCTTACTAAATAGTAATAGTATTGTTTACTAAATACACAATGTAAGTACAATACATTTGATATTTTCCATCGTCGGCGCTTGGTAAAACTTCCAAATATTCATATTTTTAAATGAAGAAACACTTGTACTGTTTTACGTATCACTTATACTTTATTATTTTATAAATAGCCTACCGGTTTCGCTTTTGACAGCATCATCAGGGCTAGAAAAATTTTAGCTAATTGATGGACTAGTAAAGTTCAGGCCCTGATGATGCTGTCAAAAGCGAAACCGGTAGGCTATTTATAAAATAATAAAGTATAAGTGATACGTAAAACACTACAAGTGTTTCTTCATTTAAAAATATAAGTACAATACCATGTATTGATACCCTAAGTTTCACGTTATACCCCATATTCGAAACACCGACAGCCAACCGTGCATATAGCAACACCAAAAATGGACCACTTTTTAATTTATAATTGTTTGATTTTAGATTGAGTCATACCCAACACACAGAGCAGACATATTGTCCATAGCTGTATCACATAATGAAACTAGTTTGTATTGTAGTGGGATTGATCCTGTAATAATGCATTTTAAAAAAGTGCCCAAAAGTGAAGAGAAAGAAGGTGCAACACAAACGAACCAATGGGTGAAGAATGTGCAAAGGAATATACATGAACACGACGTCAGGTAACTTCCCTTTTCTATTCACAAAAGCTGATGATTCAATTGATATTTCAAACCTTCATCATGAAGAAACTGGATGACACGATGCACAACAACCTGAGATAATATTAACACAGACTTGGAAGTTGTTGGTTCCATTATAAGGACCTGCTTTGGCCGCGTTATGTGAGCTACTGAGTTCTATACTCCGAATCTTAAAAGTAGAAGGGTGCGCGTGAGCAAGTCTCGTCACATACCTCCAAAATAATTCGAACGCATCAAATTCAAACCAAATGATGGACCTACCACACATGAGGTGTGTGGTAGGTCCATCAATTGGTTTAATACAAACGGGATTTCAAACATTTGTTGCGGTCCTTAGAAACTAAAAATTTTTTTTTCATTGTGATTGTGTATATTTCCGAATTTTTGTTCTTGTTTTTATAATGGCTGTCGCTAAGAGAAAGAATCGAAAAATAACCTAAGTTGCTCAAATTTAAATATATTTTATTCACGTAGATCTATACAAAGATTCTTGTAATGCGTGTATATAATTCTAAAAACAACCACCGTATCGGAACGCGGCCATTTACTGAGAAGATCTGGCGAAAGAAACTTAGCGGGTTTGTCTTTTTTCTTATAAATCCTATTTACAAAAATGTATTACATAACATATAATTTAGAGATTGGTATTAGGAACAATTAATCCCAAGCATTTCTGACTTCAAAATATATACAACTTAAATTTCCTACATTTTTAAATTTATTAAATGGTAAGTCTTTAATATGCTGGTTAAGTTTATTGTAAAAAATATAAATTGGCCCATGAAAGAATAACTGATTCTGTGTTCTTTTAAAACAGCAACAATTAACGGCAATTTTTTTTGTGTGAGGAGATAGGTAGCTGGAATGTGACATTGGCAAATTTTATCCCGCGGGAGAGATTAATTCTAATACGCGTGCATTGATGCCATGCCCGTATTTGTCTTTGGCTGGGATTAATCGATTCTTTGAGATTACCTACTTATAAAGTAAAGTATTTACATGTACATATACCATATTCCAGGGCACCCACAACTAGCCGAAGACACTAAGTCCCACAATGTGATAGGTGGCAAGTTTATCACCAACTGGGCACATAATACTCAATCGCAGGCAACGTTAATATTATTATAAAATATACATTTTTAATTTTTTTTTTATGCCCGACCCGGGGATAGAACCAGGGACCTCAACAAGTCAAGTCCGACGCCGGACCGCTATACCACAGGCTACTTGTATTATTTGTAAACTGCTAGTTATTGAAATTCGATTGGTATAAAAAAATACGTTACAAACTTATTGCTTTACTGGAGCGTAGGTGTAAGTATTTTAACAAGACTTAGTTTCTATAATATTTGTACTGTGGACATAAGTTGCTGGTGGCCATTGCTTGACAAATAAATTAATAAAAATAAATAAATATCCCTTTTTTTAAATATCCCTGGATAAGTTACACAAATTTAATCTAAACCTAAAGTAAGCAAATTATTATGCTTGTGTTATGGGTGTTAGTCAACGATTCTAATACATAGAAATACTTAGAAAGATACCAGAATAAATTTATTAAACACCCAGACCAGGAAATGTAGACATTTAAATGTTCATCACACAAATATCTGCTCCCGTCGGGAATCGAACCCGAGCCTCGGGGTTGGTCGATGTAGTTAGGCGTGTACGCTAGCCACTCGAAAACGAGGTGGTATTGACATAGCTAAAATGCATAATGGTGGTTATTCTACAGAACATTTACTAAACTAATTTTAAGTTATCGCTATCTTCTTTAAACGAAAGTAACAGTAAGAAATAAAACAAGTGTAGAGCTGTCGATTAGTTATACATCATATTTCTATAGACATTTATTCTATTCTTCAGAAAACCTTGGTCAAAAACGTCACAAGTTGACATCTCCAGACCAATTTGACACATCTAAAATGTGCCATCTTTTTTTTTGTTTCCACCTAAAATAAGTTTAGCTCGTCAGAATTGGCAGTCTGGCAAGCAAGGCAGATGGTCTATTCTACAAAGGAGCCCGGACCAATACGGGGCAAAATGGGGTTCTGCGAAAATTGTAAGAAATATAGAAACAAATAAAATATGAATTATGTTTGTTCCAGGGCGTTGTTAGTGACACAAACTGAGAAACTTATATCAGTTGGGGCTGACGGCTACCTAACCCTTTCAAGCTTTCCGCCTAAATGGGTCATGAGAGTCCCGCCAATGATTCCAAGTCCTAGATCGAGTATATGCAAGGAGAAAAAGCTTTTACTGTTAAGGTACCTGTTTCTTTATTTTTTTTTTATAAACTGTCAAATTAAACAATTTTAAATTTCCTAGGGATGTCCAAAAGTATGTTGTATTGATACACTGGCTGTTACTTGTGGCTTTGCTCGAGCGGAAGCTAATGCTTTTACCGATTATAGCCCATACTTTCATACAAACTTTCAACCCCCATTTCACCACATTAGGGGCAGAATTTCCAGAAACGCCTAAATATGTGTCTACTCGTTTTTAATAAGTACCCCAAAAATAAAGTTTAATGTTTCTGACGTAAAAATTTATGGTTAAGGGTAGAGTTTTCAGAAATCTTTCTTTCTTTTTTCTTTTCTTTTTTTAGTGGATGTCTACTTAATAAAACAACCCTAATCACTAAGTTTCATGGCTGTAATTGTAACAGTTTTTGTTCGGCAATGATGAATTAGTCAGTTAGGGCTTGTTATTTTATAAATATAGATAGTATCAAAATTGTATTGATCTCCTTATCTTTGCCGCTGCGGTGAAGTACGAAGTGCGGTTAAGAACGTTTCGACGCCGCACTGCCAGGGCATTATTTTGCGGTGCGACAACGCAGCGTTTAATTGAGCAGGTGCTGGAACATTGTCATTATTTTTCGGACTGTCTTACCCGTCAACATCGAAACACGACAATGGTGGGCACTAACGTAATAAAAGCATAATTTGGTAAGGCGACAGTACCGAACTAGGCGAGTCATTGTGTTAGTGACTAAACCGATGCTTGTCGCTTAGGAGCTGCTTGGATGCAGATGGCCTTTAATCAAGGAGCTCCATACCACCCCTGTAATGTAGTGGTTGGTTGGGTGTTTTACTTGACTCAATTAGGTCCTGGGTTCGATCACCGGGTCTGACAGCAAAAATAAAAGAAAATTACAATTTGTTTTTCAATTGTCTACCAAGAAAACAACGTCGCTCGAAATTGGATTTGTGCCCGGTTGTCAATAGGCTTGCCACCTATTAGATTGTGGGACTAGGGCTAGTCGTGCGTGCCCTGGTTGTCCCTCTGCCTAGCTGTTAGGGTATATAGGCGTGAAGATACTTTTTTTTTATTTTAGATTAATACGGGAAAAATGAATCATTATATAAATCTGCAGGTATTGCAATTATCTTGAAGTATGGAAACTAGGTTCGTACAGTGCAAATGATAGTGGACATTCAATAGCTAATAACACAAACGGAGATTCAAAACATACGGATAATAATGGGTTAGAACAGGATACAGATGTCATAATGGAGAAGAATAAATCTACGAAGAAATACCTTAAAGTGACGGAGAATCCACAAAAACTAGTGACGATAGATACGAAGAAGAAGAAACAGGCGTTGTGTTGTGATATGTCGCCGAATGGAGAGCTGATAGCGTACTCTACTGACAGCCATATGAGGATACTTAAATTGGCTTGTGTAAGTATGTCAGGATAAAAAGTTTATCATATTTATTCCTTTTAACCGACTATAAAAAAAGAGGAAGCTTTCAATTTGACTATGTTTTTTTTTATTCTTTTTTGTGTTTGTCACAGTATGTCCGGAATTTAATTTTTTTCATTGGCAAAACGTAGCATACACTTAAAACTAGAATAAATAATGCTTAGCAGAATTACCACCATTTTATTGTTACCTATAGTACAAGCCTAAGTCTGTGGTTTTGCGGTCCGATGCTGGGCTTAATTTCATGAGGACCCGGATTCGATCTCCGGACCGTGAAACACGTGGTTTTTTAGCTTATAATAAAACAACGTTGCTCGGAATTGAATATGTGCACGGTTGGCGAAAGGTTAGCCACCACGTTGTAGGAGTAAGTGGTTTCGGCTAGTTCTGGGTGCCCTGGTTGTAATAAAAAGTTGAGTCTTTAACTAAAGTACACAAAGTCGGTTGTATTGAGCACGCGTCAAATGTTTTAAATATGTATAATATATATTGGCTAATTTATTTCAGGATGAAGATGTGTCTTTAACAGCTGTGCCAATAAGTGGTATATCACATTGTTCCCATGCTGTGTTCACTGCGGACTCTAAAAGCCTGGTAACGCACCAGGCGGGGGAGCTCAGGATTCTTCACGTAGACCCTGATGCAACTGCCACTGTTGTACAAGTCATACCCACAGACAAATGTAAGTGTAACATTTTTAATGTATAGTCTAGGTCTTTTACCTATAACGCTAGGAATTCACGGTGCGGTTTTGACCCGCGCTGTGAGTGAGCACGTTCTGTAGAATGTAGATTTATATGCAAAAATTGAGATCACATTTCACGAGGCGATTTTCACCCACAGAGTCTGCGGTTAATTGCGGTTCCCGCGGCAACGGTCTTTCTTTCTCTAAGTTTTGGCCTTCACGTTAGTATTTTGCCATTCGTCAAATAGAATAGAATAGAATCTGCATCAAGTTTTACATCAATTTTAATCAATTATAATTAGTCATCAGTCATAAGTCATCAGTAAGTCATGTCAGGCTCTTGGGTAAAGCGGCGGCCTCATTACACAAGCTCACGTAAGGAGATTTGGTGGCAACGAGGAAATACACGATACGCTAATTTCTTCATGATTATTTCATTGTGCACTTTCACTGAACAAAATTATACAAAATGCCACCAAAATTGACTAACTTCACTCAATATCAACACGAAATTCAATGATTATGAAAAATCTTCGACCATCTTTTCTCTCGATGGCGCCAAAACTCGCGGCAGCGGTCGTCTGCCCGTTAATCGTGCGGGCGGCGATCTCCCGCCGTCTCGGCGGGTTGCGGACTATTTGACCTGATTATTTAACCGCCAAGTTTGCGGGCAATAATTTCAACCGCGGCGGCTGGGGGACCACAAAATTTACCCGTCTCGTGAATTTTGAAATAAAATCGCAAAACCGCGACCCTCCGCGGGAGCGGGTAAAAATTGATCCGTGAGTTCTGTCTCTAAATCAGTTAATGATAATTGAAAATTTTAATACACGAATCCATGTCTGCTTGTTATTCATTCGCTGATAAAACGCTAAACCGATTTTAATTTGATATGCGTGTAGTTAAATAGTCGAGTTCAAACAAAGCCTATTTTTTTAAAATAAAAATCATCTAAAGTTTGGAGGTTGAATGTTTGTATCCAAATTGTAGCTAATCTGAATTTGACTAGTTGGTGGGGACACGACTAGTTCTATATAATTCTATATATTTAGTCAAAACAAACTTATTGTAAAAGAGTTATTCTAAGAAGCCATATATTTAGTACTCTAGTACAGTCGGTTATTTCATACTGTATCCCAGTTTGGGGTGCCGCTGCACAAACTCATATTGGCTAGGGTTGAGGTTGCACAAAGAGCCGTTTTAAAGGTGATGACATTTAAACTCTTTCGGTTCCCCACGGATAGACTTAACTCTCTCTGTAATGTTCTTTCTGTGAGAACACTATTTATACTGCAAACAATACTCCGGAAACATTCAGAACTAGTTTTTAATCCAGAGGTTTATTTAAATAACAAGCGTAGAGCAGATATTGCATGTCCAACTATGAGTAGGAGAACGGCATCTGCAAGCCGTCACTATTAGCATCTTAGTACAAAGCTCTACAACCTAGCAAATAAGAAATTGGAAATTTATCACTTCCTAATAAAAATATGTAAGCGTAAATTGTTTGACTGGCTAGTACTGCTATCATATGCACAGTCGGAACATTTAATAAAATACGTGAGGTAACCTGTACCATTGTCTAAATTATCACGCGCGCACACACACAGACACACATACGCATAAACACACAACCACCCACCCACACACATAACACACACACACACACACACACACGCACGCACGCACGTACGCACGTACGCACGTACGCACGCACGCACGCACGCGCGCATACGCATAAGCATAAATCAAAAGCACCATAAATTCAAAAGTTCATTCAGTTTTCTTTTAATTATTCATTTTTGTGTATGATTAGATAATTTTCTCATAAATTTAAATTTAAAGGAACTTTGTTTCATCTAGCTTTAAGAGGGGGCACTCTCACTGCGCTACAGTTTTTAAACTTTAGCAGTTGAGAGCGCTAAAACTGTTTGCATTTGTAACGACTTTTGTTCCGAATAAACTATTTTAATTAAAAAAATAATAATATTACGTCATATTATGTTGTTATGTTTTTATTATGCAGTTTATGTATTATGTATTATACAGTTACTGTTACTGTTACAGTTACTGTGGGGGTCATTGGCCAGAAGCGTGCACGTCGCGATCCCTGCCAGTCCATTGGA
>NJDD01002734.1:0-19392 GCA_002245505.1 Calephelis nemesis
CTAAATTAACGCTTCCCTAAAACAAAATCATAAACATCGTAGCTGTAAAACATAACTTTCCTTTGACAGTACTGCTTTTTCAAAGCTTATGGTAGGCCCCCTGGGGGCCTACCATAAGCTTTGTTCGTACCATGAGTTTATAAATCAGTCTTGTTTTATTACCGCAATGAACGAATGATTTTTGTAAATTTTGTCTATTACCTGCTACATTCTTTTTTTTTTCTTCTTCTTCTTTCTTATAAAAATGGCTTCCAATTGTTTTTCACAGTATAATTAGCTAGTGACAAGTATTAAACTTACTTAGATACGTCCCCTTCCGGCAGACTAAGATTCCTTAGTTATTAGAATCTATTGATCTGTTTTTATTTGATATGCATTTTTCTAGTTAATAATTTTCGTCTTCATATTAAGTCATACTAAGGTTTTAGATAAAGCGATGACACCCTGTTGAGCTTTATTATAGATGCTATCGCTATAACAACAGTAAGAAAATACACGATAGACTAATTTCTTCGTGAATATATCACTTATTTCTGTATTTGAGCTAAAAATAATTGTGCACGAAAAATGAAACCATAAAAAAAGTTTTGTACTTTGTGAAGAACTGCATAGGTAACTTGTTAAGAGATAAAATCATTTCTAGCTATTAAATTTTAAGGTTTTTCCTTCATATAGAAAACTGGCCTGCACCAAATTCTCATCGTCAATTTTCAGATACTAATGTTTGATTAGTACTCTATTCCTGCATTTATCAACGAAAATCTTATCACAATAACCATTTTATGTTTTATTTTCGAAGTTTTTTAGATGGCAATTTCTCAAACAATATTAAATCCGCTATCAAATGTTAACTTTTTTAAGATCGCTAATTATGACATAAAAACATTACTGCTTCCTGTCAGAATTGACGTTATGGTACGAATTGAATGAATGACACGTCACAAAACTGCCATCTAACAGTACTGTAAAACTATCCTAGAACAAGATTGTTTAGATACGTCACGGTACGAAAAGTCGATGTATTATTAAAACATTCCTGATTTAAGAGCTTATGGTAGACCCCCTGATTGTCATTTGGTCGCCGTGCTGAGATGATTGTTGTCAATTTTTTATTGACACTCGCCAGGTTAAGGTCAGTCTATTGACGTTAGAATTTTATGAATCGATCATCGGATAAGGGGATTGATTACGTATCTTTTTAGTGATGATCACTGGGTAAAGTGTACATCAAATAGCTGTCAATGACATGTTTTGTGTGTGCTATCTCTATTGTATTACTGTTGGTCATTGGAGATAGCAAATATAAAACACGTCATTTGACAGCTATTTGATGTACACTTTTCCATTTTAGTTGGCATCTGAGATACATAATCAGCCCCAAGGTCTCGACAAACCGCATTCAAATAAACATATACAGACTGATAAACACGTAACCCTCCTTTACGAAAGTCGGGTAAAAAACACAAGATTACCCATGATCTATTGTTTGGTATTTCCACTATCAATGTTGACTTAAGACACCACAACCTTGGATTTGAAAACGAGTTGCTCTTAAAAGAATAAAAGTTGCTTCGTAAAGTACTCTTGAATCTTGATTCATGCAAGATTGGAAATTACAATCGGATTTGTGTCATTTTGTACTCTTCAACAAAAAAACTCACGAATCTGTTACACTTATAACAATTTGTTATTCGGATTCGGTATTTATTTGGGTTCGTTAATTTTTTTGGGACTAAATATTAAAAAATCTCTAGTATTATGTTCAAGGCAATAGACCTCTAAATATAGGTAGTTCAGGAGTACAAAATAACGACTCCAATTTCCAATCTTGCATGAAACAATATTCAAGAGTAATCGTACGGGTAGTCAAGGGTTTGGATCTGCAAAGAGCATTGGAATAAAACTGTATACCTAATCAAAATCTTTTTGTAATTTACACTATAGAGAAATTTACACGGATTCTGTTTTGCACTTTACTTTTGAATTATTTCTAGCCGTATTGCCACGTAGTGATAATATTATCTTTGCGTATTGCAAGTTGGCCTGGTGCATTGGTCATTTTGGCGAATTTCTGTAACCGACTTGGCCGAAACTAGGGTTGCCAACTCTCGAAAGAACCAACCCTGCAAAATTTTAACGGAGGTAAAGCTTCAAAAAATATGCAATTACTAATTTAATTTTAAATGTATATTTACTTTGTTTGTTGCTGTTTATATGTATATGTTATTTTTTTTACTTTGTAAATTGTTTTTGCCTATTCAAGGGAAAACAACGTACCTATTTACATATTTTAAATTTATAGGTATGCAGATCACTACGACAACGTTGCAATACTATGTAATTTGTGCTCTTCATATCGAAGAATCAGATTAATCGGATATTACCATTTGGGTTCAACAAAAAACAAGACGCTTCTCCGTTTATATTTGATGCTTCATCATCATTAATTGCTTCAATACGAAAGTTTCAATTACTGAATTCATGTACCTAAGTAAAACGAATAACAGAACATTATGGAGACTCTGGATCCAAATGTTCTTCTTCAAATGGATTATTTTCGTTTTCGTATTGTAATTGACTATGCTGGGACATTACAAAAATAGGCGAATTCTTCTTCGGTGTCGGTGACATAGACAAATTACTCTGACTTATTGTACTGCTTTTCATTTTTGCACGAAACATTATGTTATCTATTTCATTCATGGCAATATCTCGTTGATATTCGTCTAACTTTTTTAATTTCTTTGCTAGAAGTTGTGCGTAAAGATCTATTTCATCTGCTTCTACAACATCGTATGAGTGAAGTACTTCTTTCTCGCTTTGTTCGAATAAAGAACTTTGTGTTTTGATTGATGTTGATGGTGTTTTAGAGAGTTTAGGTTTCTTTGGTCTTGAATTGTAACTTTGGTTAACATTTTTGGCAACTGGTGTATGGCGTGTCTCTGGATGTAGCGTTAGGTACGTCTTCTCATTTGAGTTTTCCTGCAAACAAGATCATCAAAATAAATAAAACGACGTTTTTTTTTGCAAGTAACACTAAAAAACAATGGACGCTAGAAAATATTTTTTTTTACACGAAAATATTTACATTTTTCTATTTGCGTTATTTACCATGTATTATAATTCATTTATCAAAAGTTTTCTTTTATTATTTAAGTAGGTACTGCAACCTACGAAAATACAGCAAAGACACGAAAAAACTAGGTAAGCAATAGGTACGTACTGTAAAACGTACTGAAAACTTTCTGTCTTACAAAAAAAAAGTTTTGTGTAAAAAGTTATGCCTGCAACAAATTGAAAGTTAAAAATCGTAGTATCAGTATCTACGTAACCCATATCGTAGATACTGACTGTTATGTTGTTGACTAATGTTAACGTAATGAAATTTTCGCGAAGCAACATATAAATGGTTGTCTTGTCTAGCTACCAACTATTGGCATTGGAAAAAATGTGTGTGTGTGAAAAATAGAAAAATATAAAGTGAAACTTCTATATAGCATAATGTTGGTCCGGGCTCCTTTGCTGCCTTCCTACCAGGCAGCTCGCAAAAGATGAGCATATGCTTACCGTTGTGAGGCGTACGTTGTGAGGCGTAAGTATAGGATAATGTAAGTACTTAATTAAATATTAAATTTCTCTCTTAAGTCGATAGTTAAGTTTTATAAAAATAATAATTTTAAGAAAGCTAGTTCTATACCAAAACCGGCCAAAATACCTATTTATGTAAAAACGGTGCACGGTTGATTGCATGCCTTTTAAAAGCTGCCAGACAAGGAGGCAGATAGTTTATTCTACAAAATGACTCGTTTCAAAACAAAGTAAGTAAGAAACTTTACATTTATAAATTACGTAAGAAGTATGTATTTACTCACACTACTTGCGACATATTACGTATCGGAAATATGACATTTTTACTGGTTTAAATTTATTTTTTGTTTAGAAAAAATAGCAACAACAAATTGCAACATAAGCTCAGGTATCTAAGATAAGCATCTCAAATTATTAAAAAACCGCCATTTTTCCTGTAAATATGTGATGTACAGCCGCAAATGCAACGTGTCCTAACAAACAAATTAGCTGCACGTTGTTTGAGATCAAAGAACCAGACTTCTTAAAATTCTCTCTCCAAAATGCCCGTAGGTAATACTCGTATTATCCTTTTATTTTTTTTGTTTATTAGGTCTACAAAATTGAGATACAACTTTTATAATACATATTAAATTAATCCTTATGAAATAAAAATTTTCTAAGCTGACCTCTTCTAGATGTAAACACAGCATGCTAAATAAATGAATAACAAAAAGCGACTGATTTAGTTTGTACCGTTCTTTATCCTAAATTAAATTTTAACATCATCTAACAAAACAGTTTTTTTAAACTGCTTTTGACAGAAGGTAGGGAACCCCTGAAGATATCCAAGCTAGTACATTGGTTAACAGTTTCTGACATTCCATAGTTAAGCAAATGTCGTCGCAAATTAATCCTTAGAGTTTTGGCGCCATCGAGAGAAAAGATGGTCGAAGTTTTTTCATAATTATTAAATTTCGTGTTGATATTGAGTGAAATTAGTCAATTTTGGTGGCATTTTGTACAATTTTGTTCAGTGAAAGTGCACAAATGAAATAATCATGAAGAAATTAGCGTATCGTGTATTTCCTCGTTGCCGCCAAATCTCATTACAGAGCTTGTGTAATGAGCCACCGCTTTACCCAAGAGCCTGACATGACTTCCTGACGACTTATGACTGTTGACTAATTATAATTAATTGAAATCGATATAAAATTCGATGCAAATTTCTACTTGAATAATGGCTAAATACTAACGTGAAGGCCAAAACTTAGAAAGAATTAGTCCTTATGCCAGGCAAGTACAAACTCTTACGATTGTGTAATCGTGACACGGGTCTAAATTTATGTGTGCTAATAATTTTGAAGACTCTAATTAGTTAGAGAATATAATTAGGTAAAATTTTGTAAAAAAAATCATAGAATCTTCTATATCTATTGAATGGCAATAATAACGATTAAGAATAGCGCCCACAGTTGCGAGGCGACTCGAACAAAATATCATCGGTTATGGAAAGTGGCGCCTCTAGTAATTGTCATACGAAACTTAAGCGTTAAAATGTCATAAGTGCTCTATTCACAACAACGATATCACGTCATCCGTTCAGGAGTTATGATGCCACAGACAGAGAGACACATAGACAGACAGTCAAGTCTTATAATAATGCAGTTTTTTTAAATACATAATGTGCTTAAAGATGAAGGTTTATATGTATATTTTATACCGTGCGAAGCCGGGGCAGGCCGCTAGTATATTATATCTAAATGAGAGTAACACGAAAAAATGTGGTGTTTGGCTTGGCGATCACATTCGCAATAACAAGATCAGAAAGAAACAGAGACTGAAAAAAAATGTTGGTGTAAAAATGACAAAATGCAAGATCCATTGGTTCGGTCATGTAAAATGTAAAAAGAATAACATGGAGATTGACAAAACCGATAGCTACCATATAACCAATGAGATAATACTTAATATTCTTTACTCTGTAGATACTACCCGAGGTTTGAAACCAGTCAAGACTCAAGAGCATAGTTTTCTTAAATTGTACAGCGGTGGATTTACTCTTGGGGCAGTCGGGGCAAGTGTCCAGGGCGTCAAATATTTGACGGACGGCAAAACTTTGAAAGTGATAATTTTTTTTTAGTTTTATCGAGATTCCCCATTATAATTAATTAATCCTATTAATTTATGATTTTTTGTTTAATTGACAATTCAAGATATTTTATTCATTTATTATCTATGAATTATAATTTTGGCACTTTTTTAGTAAAAATTAATAATCAAAATGATTTAATCATATTGTTTTCTTGGAGATTTCAAATAATAATCGACTTTTCTATTTTCTGTAATTATAGAAATTGAATTAGTATTTATTTTTTAAAAATTGAAAAAAAAAATCAGAATTATTTTTTGCATTTCTTAAAACATCAACTTCAACAATCAGTCAATTAAAAAAATCTGGAAAATGGTTGACCCTAAAGGCCATCCTTGCTACTTCCAGCCCATTATCAACCTAACCTTTACGCTTGAAATTGCACTTACGACGTTTCTGAACTCTTCGAGTTAAAAAATACAATTGGTGTTTTATTTTCATATTGAGCTCAAAGAAATAGCTTTTGTATCCTTTTGAGCTCTTTGAGCTCCAAAGGCTGATACAAGTTTAATAAAACAGTATTTTTTGAATTTTTAAACTGCAATAATTTCTAAATGAATAAATCGATTTTCACGCGGTTGGCAGTATTCCACGCACTCTTTCAGACTCTATGATAAACTTTTAAACACAAACTGATCGAACCGAAAATCTTAGGGAAACTAAAAAAAATCTCTTTTTCCGATTTTTTCCGACAACGATAACTCATGAACCAATCAACCGGTATTTTCACGTTCTTGGTGGCGATCGACGTGATTTTTTGAGCTTTAATAATTATTTTATTCTGTCAAAAAAGATCCAAAAAGAAATGTTGGAGTTATATGAAAAAACATTTTTTTTCGGAATATTCGATAACTCACGAATGAATCAACCGATTTTGACCGGATTGGTGGCAATCGACGTCGTTATTTAAAATTAAGAGCTGATTAGTTTTTAGAATTAGTCGGGAAGCCATTTAGAAGTTATTTCAAATAAACGATTTTTGAAAATTTTAGTTTTCGAATACTAAGGAGAATTTCAATTCTACGCAACAAAGAATCATGCTTTTATCAATAAACCAAACTAGAAAGTAAACAGTAAAAAAATCTCAAAACACGCTTTTTATAAAAAAATAATAGAAAATAAATTTTAATAAATTAAAATTAAGAATAGTGTTAAAAATTTCAATAAATGATAATATTATATATAATGAAATTTCAATAAAGTAATAATAATGTGAATAAAAAATATATATTTTGTTTAAAAAAAGCGTGGGTGCTTCTTAAGATATTATCAAAATGATAATCACTCTACTCATATCTGTTAATAAAATATTTATAACTAAAAATCATGCACCCCATTTTCATACATAATATATTTATGAATATTTATTCGTATTAAACAACATTATAACTCATCAATAGCACATAAAAATTGTTTGAATAAAAATGACACTTATGATGGAGGTCTACATTCAGCGTAATAGTATAAAGAAAATTATTCGATATATTAAGATTCGATATATTAAGATTTTTGATAAAAAATATAACTTCTATAGTTCACACCATAGGTTCTCACCAACTGTAAAGTCGGAAGACAACCTACGATGTGTATCAGCTGAAATATCCGCTACTTCTCAAGTTATACTGACGTAAAATATGGAAAAATATAAATATATGTATGAAATAACCTGATGGTTTCAAGATATAACATTAGTATTCATACCTTAAAAAAATAATGAAAATCAGCATGAAAACGTCTTTTTACACGTATTTCCCCCCTAAAGTAAAATTCTAGTACCTTATAGGGCGGATTTTTTTCCGGTGCCCAGGAGCGGCATTGAGTTTAAATCCGGCCCTGTAATTGTAGAAAACTAAAAAGGGACTAGGTGTGAAGGTATGTACTACCTATATAAGTAAGAGCGTCTTTCACCATGTTCAAGTAAAGCTCCACGTAAGCTACTTGTCGATTAATGTGACAAGTAATCCACGATCGCATTTCATCACATCCGAGTAGCGTTAACCACCACATAAACTGGTCCGTAACTAACTTGCCACTTTTAGTGCCAAGTAACGTGTTTAATCGACGAGTAAGTAATCGCCGCGTCCTTTTCCCCTCTGCTTACCAGATGTCATGAACGTAATTTTTATTACCTTTGTTGATTATTTTCCAAAAAAATGGTAAGTACTTGTTATTGAGTAATGTCTTTGATTAAGTTCTTTAAATTACAATTGAAAGAAATTGAACAAGCCTTAACACATCGAATTCCCGGATTTGCTTGATTTTGGTGGTACTCCAAACCTAGCATCAAACTGGTTTTCTACTTCGTGTTACTCTTTTTTCCATGAAGTGCATCAGTTTGTTTTATTAACAACCACATCTTTAAATTTTATTACCAAAAAAAACTCGTTAATACTTTAAATTTGTCACATTGTGAAATTTGCACTCCTTTATCTTTTTACAGGGTGCATAATATTTTGATCGTTTAGCAAAGTATTGTAAATCGTATCGCCTCTGTGTTCTAGCGGTCCAGCATTGGACTTGACTTCTTAAGGTGCCAAATTCGATCCTCGGGTCGGGTTACACAAAAACTGAAAATTGAGTATTTTCAATATTCTAACAAAGATAACGTTACCCGGATTGGACATAAACCCGGTTGTCAAAAGGCCTACTAGTGTCTTCGGCTAGTCGTGCTTGGTCTGGTTGTCCCTCTGCCTATCTCGTCTAAAATACTTTTTTTTAAAAAGTACTGTAAATTACTTGAACAAAATAATCAGTATTTTAAAAAGTGTAAAACGTACGTGTGAAATTTTGTTTACAAATTAAATTTAACTCGCATTTTGCGGCGCGCATTTTAAAAAAAATATTTTCACGCCCATATCCCCCAAGACGTAGGCAGAGGCACAACCAGGGTACCCACGACTAGCCGAAGATACTAAGTTCCACAATGTGATAGGTGGCAAGCCTATCGCCAACCGGGCACATATCCTATCCCGAGCAAAATTTTTTTTTATTAGAAAATTAGAAAAACCCAATTTTCTTTTGTTACCCGACCCGGGATTCGAACCCAGGACCTCATGCAGTCAAGTCCAACAACTGAACCGCTAGACCACAGAGGCGACCACACACACCACACAGGCGCATTTTCGCACGTCAAAATCTAGACTAATGTTTTTGACAGTAATGACAATGGAATTAGTAAAAAAAAACATTCCTTTCGTACACTCATTCCTTTAATCACCACTTATGTGACAAGTTATTAATTGACACTTGGCTTTCATTGGTGAAACTGAAACAAATTACTCGGAACTTTTATAAGCCGAGTAGCTATGAGCGGCAAGTAATAAATCGACACTTTACTTGAGGATGGTGAAAGAGGCCCTTAGCATTATAAGTCGTCAATTGAAGCTTTGAGAAAAGCGTGTTAATATTCGCCGTAACACATTGCTGTAATAGCATTCATAAATCAATCACAATTAATCATAAAGCAAACATATTTAGCCAGTCAATAATCAAATACAAGTATTCATAAAAAGAATACAGTTAATCAAGTAACAAATACAGATAATCAAGACACAAATACAGATAATCAAGAATCAAATACAGGTAATCATAACTCAAACGAGTAAGTATGTGATTGCGATGAAAGTTGGAACAATATAATCGCAGCATCGGTGAAGGCGGTGTGCCAGTTATTCCGCCTTCCGTACTATTATCGACTCAACAGTTCCCAGCTGAAGGGGATCTCATGTGGAGTGTTTTACTTTGCCGAGCATTATTACAGCCCTTATTATTGCCTTTAACAAGAGTGTATTAGTTTTTGTACGTCTTGTAGTTTAAGTGCTTTTTGCATTTAATGCTCATAATGTGTTTGACGTTAAGGTTAAGGGTTCATTGTTTTAAAGTTATATTTCATCAAATTTGACGTTTATTTGTAAAGTTTAGCTCGCGTTTCAAGTTTTATTTACAGTAAACTAATATTTATTGTATTTAGCCTTCCGTGAAAAGCACCTTATACCGTTGAGCTGTGATTAATACACAAAGAAATGAATTTGGCAATTAGTAATAGTATCATGATTGAATTACACTCACCTTTTCGTGCATCACATTCGTATAATTATAGTTCGTACATAATTGCTTTTTTTAACTATATCATGTGAACCTATCTTCCTATCAACCTACTGATATAACGCAATAAAATATGTAAGTACTTACATAAGTGATTGTAGACACGTTGCATATCTTTATAAAATGAATAACAGCATTGTCATAGACAATTTGCTTAGGGCCTTTGGGGTTAGATTCAATTTATGTAATTTATCCAGGGATAAAAAAATGATGTTATTTATAGTTAAAATAATACAAACTTTTATCAAATAATTCTTAGCAATAACAAAATTACACAAGCGAATTTAATTAGAACAGAACTTTAGCCGCCCCCTCGAAGCCTCGGGCATAAAAAATGTAAGAAATGTTTTATTTTGCCCAAAAATTAGGTATTTATTCTTATTTACAAAAACCATTACGTATATGGTATACCTACATTACGAAATATTTTTGAAGTAACTTTTTAACTAACGTTTGTAATCAGGTCATTAAAACACGACTGTTATTTTCTTTTTTTCTCTTTTTCATATAGCGGGTCAGTATAAGAATTTTAAAATAAACAATTACATTTAATTATTTTCAGCCATAGTTTCTAGCTATGTCGAAATAACAAATAGACGAACCTGAAAATAAAAATACAGCAAATTTATATTGAATATATTTGAAATAGTAAAATGTTGTGATAAACGCGGCTAGCGGGAGAGAGGACAGGAAGCGCTTCCGAAAGTGTCTTTAGCTGTCAGCCGATCTAAAAGTGTCAATCTTACCTATGTCTCCCGAGTTTAATATCGCCAGAATTTTCCCTAAAACATTGTACCATATTTATTCCTTTTACGAATACTTTAAATAAGTACATAATATCATTTCCATTTTGAAAAACAAATATAAACTTTAATAAAAAAAATGCAAATAAATGTGCCTCATAGATTTAATTTTAAAGTTACACACCAATTAGTAAAAAATCTTTAAAACAATCACAAGTTTCTGATATTTAAATTTTTTTTAGGTTTCCATATTTTTTTTTAATTTATTCAAGCAGATAAGTATACTTTCTAGCTGTCAGATGATACCAATTACAGAAAAATATATCGTTAAAAAACAAAGAACAATAAAATGCTTGTATTTTTGGGAACGTGTGCCGAAAAAAAATCTTTTTTTTTATTTTGTTATCGATACTTATTAGTCTGGTATCTGCACATTTCGATTGTTTAAATTTCAAAAATTAAATTATGTAATTGAAAAAACTACATTCTTACTTTATGTAATTTAATGCAAATACATACAATTTTTTTGAACTACTGCTAGAGTTCCTAAACGTAATTTCTTAGTGAAAATATCTAAAAGACCTAAGATTTATTTATAATTGCCTCATTTAAAAATTAGTGAAATATGTTACTATATTATAAAAACAAATGTGAATTACTGACAAAAACGCAGGTTTTGGCTGACTACATTCGATAACTCGCAAAACAGCCGTAAATGACCTACTGTTCTCGGTGTACTGTGGTTAAACGCAGTGAGCGGGAGAGAAACCGAGAAGCGCTCCCAAAAGTGTCTTTAGCTGTCAACCGATCTAGAAGTGTCTATCCTACCTATATCTCCCGGGTTTAATTTTACCAGATCTTTTCCTTTATTTACTCTTATGTATTTTATTTTCTTTACGAAGATACAACAATGTAATCATTAAAGTTTTTTGTATTTTTTTATTCGCATTATTAACTGTATGATCTTATGTATTTTTTTAAAATTAAAAAAATACCTTCACGCCCATATCCCCGAAGGGCCAGGCAGAAGCACAACCAGGGCACCCACAACCAGCTGAAGACACTATGTATCACAATGTGATAGGTGGCGAGCCTATCGCCAACCGGGCACATATGTATATCCAATCCCAGGCGACGTTATTTTTTTAGAAAATTGAAAATATACATTTTCTAACTTTTTTGTTGCTCGTCCAGGACCCGGACCCGGGGTCCACAGACCACTAAGGCGACGTGTTTCTTAGGTGTATCAAGTTACCACTAGGATTAAAAAGTTAGTAAGTAGACTTAAAAACATTCATTAGGCTGTAGGTAGATGTATAATCATGGCACCCTTTTTAGGGTTCCATAGCCAAATGCCAAAATGGAACCCTTATAGATTCGATATGTCTGTCTGTGTGTCCGTCCATATATCAAGGCCATTTTTACGAAATATAAGAGCTATACTGTTTAAAATTGGTCAATAGATATATTTTGTAAGCCGCATTAAGATTTTCACAAAAAAAAGAAAAATAAAAATAAGTTTTGGAATTCCCCATTTTTGAAACTAAACGTCAACATTTTTTTGTTAATCAAATCTGTAGATAGGTCTTCGATAATGATATTGAGGTTTCTGTTACATTTTTTTTCTTTCTAATTAGTTTACAAAAACATTATAACAGTAACCTCAACCCGAGGGAAAAATATAAATAATAATATAATAAAAATGTCGCCCCCTGTAACTTCTAAAATAAGAGGATGATAAAACTTAAAATTATGTATAATGTACATTACCATGTCAACTTCCACCGAAAATTGGTTTGAATAAGATTTAGTTCACGCAAGACGCTTAACATCCTAACCTCATGTTGGCAATGTACCATTATCACGTGTGGTATGTATAGGCGGGATTTTTTATCTTTACTAAATACATCTGCACCAAAATCCAAGCACGCAAATAACGTTTCAGCAAAGTGTCTATGGAGCACAACAACTGGAAAACAAACAATCAGACGGATTTCCTGATGGTAAGAAATTCACGCCACCTAGAGACATGAAAGGTGATAATGGCGCGTTACCAACCTAAGGCCGGGATGTTAGGCCTCGAGCAAATGTATGTTTACCGGCTACCTTACCCTCCGAACCGGAATACGCCATGACGTTATGGTGGCAGGAATAGGTAAGGCGGTGGTATCAATCCGGGTGAGTCGCTGCAAAACTCTACCACCTTGTCAGATGTCACGGTGTTAGTGACGTTAAGCCTATTCTCGCCTTTTACGAGCTGCCTGGCAGGAAGGCAGATGGTCTATTGTGCAAAGGAGCCCGGACCAACAAGGGGAAATATAATAATATGAATATGCAGGCTTTCCGTAATTTTAGAAGATACTGTTTTTTATTTTAAAATAAATATCAAAGAGATGAACCAAAAATCAGATGCTACAGCTGGGACGGGAGAGGTGGGGTTAGAGTTGAAAATGGGGTCGAACTTTGTAAGTCCGCGTTAATCTCAAGCTAACTTTGCGGATAAAAACCACCTGCTGTTAAGTAGTACTGTCCCATGAACGTGTGTTTTATCTGAAAACTGAAAAGACAAAATACAGTTTATATTTTCGCCTTACATATTTTTTCAACATAACATTTTGAGATGGCAAAAGTTTAAGTCTCGGTGTAGTTAGTCTTGTTAACATTATATTATGTATTTTTTATTTTGATAAATCTATTTTCAAATGCGTTAAACTCGCGTGGTACTCTCGAACATTTCTAGTTTTCATTATGTTACGATTAGTGAATAGAGAACACAATTTTTTGACCGCCTCGTTGGTCGAGTGGCTAGCGTATACGCCTAACTACATCGAGACACCGCGAGGCTCGGGTTCGATTACATTTGTGTGATGAACGTTTAGATGTCTGCATTTCCCGGTCTGGGTGTTTATTAAATTTATTCTGGTATTTATTTAAGTATTTCTACGTATCATTATCGTTGACTGACACCCATAACACAAGCATATAATTTTCTTACTTTGGGGTTAGATTCAATTTGTGTGAGTTGTCCAGGGATATTTATAATATTATTATTGTTATTTATAATTGAATCCGGGGACTAATTAAGAAAGCGAGGGCAATATTTTATTTCATAACAATCAACAAAAACAGCTTGTAGGCAAAGGCAAAGCAATAATACGTGTTTAAAACTGCACATTTACAATACCTAGTAGGTTTAAAATCAACCGTCATTATTAGCTTAAGATTAATTTTTTTCTAAAAAACCCAATTTGACTACCAACTTGAACCTAAACATATAACTGTGTATGTTAAACTCAGAGTAGTATGTGTACTGACTTTTTTATAGTATACTAGTAAACCCCTCGAACTTTATATCGCTTGACAATAAGGGTATTGGAAAAAATAAAGTGTCATTTTCCTATTTTAGATGCAATTTTCCCGGTTTTTCTCTGCCTAAAAACCTTCTCCTGACCACCAACCAACCAGAAAAGAATCACCAAAATTGGTCATCCGTACAGTCGTGATGCGATGGCCAACAGAAATGGGAATTCATTTTGATATATACAGATTACATATTAGGTAACATTTCATGTTTTAATAACAATATCTAGATGTTCGAGCTTCGCTCGGTATTTTTTTTTTTGAATGATTCCTAGCTAGATCGATTTGTGGCCCCCGAAAACCCCTACGTACTAAATTTCATGAAAATCGTTGGAGCCGATTCCGAGATTCCAATTATATATATATATATATACAAGAATTGCTCATTTAAAGGTATAAGATATGCTATTTTCCTTTTTCATTTTTGTATGTGCCAAGATTTATACTACTCATCCGCGTATTTATTTATAAGGTATAACGTTTTCTTTTCACGTATCCACTCATAGATAATAAACATAAAGCTTCAAAATATAGATCGCATAAGCAATACATTTTATGTACTACCATCAAATAAATATCTTCAGGAACAGCACACATTAAAAGCTTAAACCATATTTTTATACATCAACCCTCTCAATACGAGCATCTTCAATCATTCCAGGTCTGTAAACCTTTAGAGAATACCTTGATGTCCATTGGGTTCATATAGATTTCAATTGACCGCTTCAGGTCCTTATACAAACTAGTGGTTTCCCGTTGATCGAAATTCGACCATAATAAATTTTAATATCTTGTTGTAAGAACGCCATCTTCATTTCACAAGACCAACTACTTTGTTTCCAAACTTTTTAGTACGCCATCTGTGATCTTTTATCGTTATCATCAATATATTTGTTTGTGTGTGTCAAATGCATGGTAGTGTGGGCAATGTTTTATTTATTGATTTAATGTACTTTATAAGCATTATTATTGAAAAATATTAGCGTTCTACACATAAACTATAAATGTGCCAAATTTTATGCCCCGCCGTCCGCGCAATTTTCGTAAAAAGGGCTCCAAAGTTTTGGCATCACGTATTAATATATAGATATTACATTACTCACAAAATCTATCTAGAATCAACTCCAATAACAGTATAATAGTACTATTTAAATTACGCGCTTCGGCTATATTCGTCAAGCTTCGGAAATCCGAATGTATTTTAAAAATATATCTAGAGTTGTTATTTCATAATTAATCATTTCGCTTAAATTTAGATTAGGTCAGTAATTTATCTAGGAGGAAGGAAATCTAGGAGAGAAAAGGTTTGATTTTTTGTTTGCTTGAAATGAATAGGCTCCGAAACTACTGGACCGATTACAAAAATTCTTTCACCTGTAGAATGCTACATTATCCCTTCGTGACATAGGCTTCGTTTCATCAAAATCGTTGCAGTAGAAGCCAAGTTACGCAGGCGAAGCTGCGTGAAACTGCTAGTTTAAAATAAAAGTACAAAGTATAAAAGGAGTAAAAAGCGTAAAGCCGAAGCGCATAATTTAAATAGTAGTACTGTAACATAGTAGGTTTTCCGTTAATTTTACAAATTTTGTTTCTCAATTTCAGCATTATGTTTGTTGTCTGTCCCAAGGGACAGCGACCACATCCTTAGAATTACTTAATGGAAGTCGTACATTAAAGGATGTGTTGCTTAATTAATACGGCTTCTGTTTCATCTAACAACTAACAGAGGAAAACACATTCATGCGATGATAATGCGAATATTATTTTCCTTTTGTATTTTATGAGATTAAGATATAACGTTGACTTTGGGTGATAGTTATTTTTTTTTAATGATATTGGAAGGCAAACAAGCAGAGGGAATTATACTGGTAAAAAAACACGCCGCCTAGAGACACCAAAGGTGGTAATGGTGCTTTGCCAATATGAGGCTCGGATGTTAGGCCTCGAGAAAAAGTAAGTTTACCGGCTACCTTATCCTCCAAACCGGAACACATAAAGACGTTATGGCGGCAGGAATAGGTAAGGTGGTGGTACCAATCCAGGTGAGTCGCTGCGAAACTCTACCACCTAGTCAGATGTTACGGTGTTAGTAACGGTAAGCCTATGCTCGCCTTTTACGAGCTGCCTGTGCAGGAAGGCTGATGGTCTATTCTGCAAAGAAGCCCGGACCAACACGGGGACATTATGTTTCTTCATAACTATTTTATTATGTTTTATTGCTTACAAATGAATTAAAACTGCAAATGATCATTTTGTTTTAGTCTTTAATAATGTAGATGAGTTTTGGCGGCATCGACAGAAAAGACGGTCGAAGTTTTCTCATAATTATTGAATTTCGTGTTTATTTTGAGTTAAATTAGTCAATTTTGGTGGCATTTTGTTCAGTGAAAGTACACAAATGAAATAATCTTAAAGAAATTAGCGTATCGTGTGTTTCCTCCTTGACACCAAATCGTACTATATGAGCTTGAGTAATGAGGCCACCGCTTTACCCAAGGCACTGATATGACTTATTGACGACTTATGACTAATTATAATTGAATCCCGATTTTGGTAAATTTGATACAGATTTATTTCTACTTGTCTAATGGCAAAATGATGAAAGATGTATTTTAAAACAGCTGATTTATTCCGCTTCAAGATTTATTCACTGAGTTGTACAGTGACAGTTTTTTTATTTATTTTAACACTTTAAACTGAGCTTTCCAATACCGCTTCAAGGCTTAGCTTGGTTTGAGTTGGAAACTTCCTTCCGTTCAGCTGCAGATAAAAACACTCAAAACTGATTTCTGAAAAAATTTTATAATACCCACGTTTACGTAAAGCTCGAAACAACTTTATACTGTCAGAGTTTAAACAACTTTTTATTTTTGTTAAGATAAGCGTTGACGTTAATTTACTGATAATAATGCTAGGGTGTCTAGCAAAAAAAAGCATCTTCACGGTCATATCCCCGAAGGGGTCGGCAGAGGCACAATCAGGTAACCCACGCCTAGCCGAAGACAATAAGTTCTGCAATGTGATAGGTGGCAAACCTATCGCTAACCGGGCACATTTCCAATTTTGAGCAACATTTTTTTTTATTAGAAATTTGGGAAAACCCAATTGGACCAATTGAATTCGAACCCGGGAATTTTTAAGAACTTTTAAAACCATCACACAATAGATTAGTTCTTATCTCGTGCTTCTCTTTTATTCTCAGTCCTATTGTTTCATCAAACAATTTTAAAATGTCATAAACTTCTTGTAGAGGTTCAGCATCGACAGTTGGAAGAGACGTAAAAAATTAATATCGCCAAGGTTAAATTAAAAAACTTTATCGCATTTTATACGTTTATACCGTTTATATTCGAGCACTTTAGAATTATATTAAAAAGGTTAAAGACCCTTTTCTTATTTAACAGGTGTATAGAGACCACTAGAAAAAGTATGCATATTTGTAGTATAGTATTCCTACTTCCACTATACGGAAATTGCAGCATTGTATACTGACTACTCAGATCTATTAAAATGTATCCTGTGATTTAATAATGCAATAGCGATACAATTCGAATACATCAGCGGTGTTAGAACCTAAGTAAAGCATATGATACGACCAGATACAGACATACATGACAACACCGAAAATAATAAACTATATGTTGATACTTAATAAAATTAAATATTGAATTATCTACACTTATGAAATAACATGTCCTGAACTTTGTGACTCGGGTCTTTTTATTGAGTAGAGGACGGAATTTTGGAAATTCTACGACTAAGGGTGTGAAATATAGGTCGAAAATTTTTATGGAAGACCGTTATGTTTTAAGTTAGAAACATGAAACGTTATTTTTGGGCTAATTTTTAAAAAGGAGTAGATACGTATTTAAGGGATTCTGGGAATTGTACCCCTAAAGGAGTGAAATAGAGATTGAAAGTTTGTTTGAAAATCCGTATTTTAGTTGTATTGTAGTATCCGTAGCTAATGATTTAAAATAAATAAATACGTTTAAGAAAGGAATAAATTATTCACACAATTTTTAATTCAACGCGAGTTCAGTAAATATGTTAAGGCCCCATACTTAGTCAGCCAGAAAAGCCTATCGCCGCACTCCCCCATTCCATGATTACTATGAAATATTGCGCTCTAAAGTAAATGTCTTAAGCTACAAGTCACTATTTTTGACACTATAAAAGTCATTTGAAAAAAAGTATAAAAACTAAAACACTTATCTTTTAGGTATAGTACTTATCTATGTTTATGTTAAATCTGGTGTCGATATTTTCATAATTGAAGTCGACAGTTGGGTTTTTCTTTCAAAAAAGGGTTAACTTTTTGATTTTTGTCTATCGAGCAAAGTGAAATGAATCGTGTTTTGGAAACACTAGTCTTATAAAACATATTCATGTTAATCTTGTGTATTTTTGTAACCAAGATCCATGATTGCTTTGTATGAAAAAAACATTATACTGCTGACGTATTTTAGCATACATAGACCCTTAACTGCTCCCGTAAAGCTGCAGGTAACAGCTAGTTTAAGTTTAAAGTTTATTAACTTCATATTTTTATGTAAATCGATTATTTTTCCTCTCTATTAAACTACCACGATTCCCAAACCTCTCAGGAAAAGAAACGGCATAACGAACTCTCCGGCAACTTCCCTCGGAATATAGTATAATAATAAGTATAGTATAATAAAAAGTATAGATAAACTACCGTATTGTTGAACTATCTACCGTAAACATTTTACTTGTTAATAGTCCTTTGGAGCGGCTCACCCGATTTCTAAATACTGCCTTACTATTCCTTCCGCCATATCATCACACCATTACAGTATTCCGGGCTAGAAAGTATGGTAATAGAATGACCCACGTAACCAAAGACCAGGGCCATTACATTGCAACGCCCCAGAAACATCTATGGTATCTCCGCATAAACGCTTCTTAGCAGCGATATAATGTAAATCGGTGACTTTGTCGCTTTATTTGTGTTGTTGTTTTTCTCAAATTATTGTTCAATAATTCATAAAATCGGGAGGGCGCCACCGAGAGGAGTTTTGGCGCCATCGAGAGAAAAGATGGTCGAAGTTTTTTATAATTATTGAATTGCATGTTGATATTGAGTGAAATTAGTCAATTTTGCTGGCATTTTGTACAATTTTGTTCAGTGAAAGTGCACAAATGAAATAATCATGAAGAAATTAGCGTATCGTGTATTTCCTCGTTGCCGCCAAATCTCATTACATGAGCTCGAGTAATGAGGCCACCGCTTTACCCAAGGGTCTGACACGACTTACTGACGACTTATGACTAATGACTAATTATAATTAATTAAAATTGATATAAAATTTGATGCAAACTTCTACTTGACTAATGGCAAAAACTAATGTATAGACCAAAACCTAAAGAAAGAAAGAACATAAAATCGAACAACAAACTCCATGTAATTTTCAAAAGCAGATTCTTATGAGTAATTTTCAAATT
>NJDD01002734.1:19569-36074 GCA_002245505.1 Calephelis nemesis
GTTATTGTACTTATGTTTTTCCAATACTTCCCATTTCATAAATTCACATTTACGTCGTAAGAACAAAGAATTCACCTGGTAGAAAATTTATAACTTCCTCTTGAAAAATGTATGTAAAACTTCTATGTATATACTTCTATGTAGCATATTTAACCTTTTACTTCTCTAATATTTTAAACTAGCTATTCCGGCGAATTTCGCCTTTTCCTATTTTCTTCTTTGTTGTATAGGATAAAATGTACTGTATGTTCTTCTCACGGTTCTAAGCTACCTCTGAAACTTCTCCATCAATTTTCAGCCTAATCGGTTTAACTAACACGGTTTTCTTTTAAATATACAGATGACTAGCTTCCGCCCGCGACTCCGTCCGTGCGGATGTCGGTCTTCGCTTGATAAAATTGAAAAATTAAGTTTTATTTTTCTACGTATTTTTTCCGGATAAAAAGTATCCCATTTTATGCCCAGGATAATGAGGTATAATTGTACCAAGTTTCATCGAAATTGAACGGTTAGTTTTCACGTGATGCCTGAACATACAGACAGACAGACAGACAAAAAAAAATAATCACGTATTTGAGATTGGTATTGATCTAGAGAGATCGAGGCTATTTATTTTTTCAATATTTTCAATGTACAGAATTGACCCTTCTACAGATTTATTATATGTATAGATATAGATTCATCTTTAATAATTACGTTTTCGTCGAAAAAGCATGAAAATTGGTCCAGCAGATCTCGAGTCATAAGTGCTGTAACAAACCCGTCTATGTTTTATATATATAGATTAGTAATGATGACAGTGTTTTCTGAATTTTTTGAACCACCTCAACAACCTGAATTTTCTGAAATGTTTTTAAAATACAGTTGAGTTTTGAATAAATATTTTTTTACATGTAAACATGTGTTAATATTACATAAAAAATGTTGAATAAAAAGATATAGAAAAGCATAAAACAAATAAATATTTCGATGTGCCGGTTTATTTCACGTATTACTCTTATCTCAATGTATCCACTGATCTGGACACAAATGGTACACAACAAAGACTTTATATGAATTTAAGGAAAATATATGACAAAGCTTCAAGAATACCCACAAAATAAGCTTACATATTATTGAAGACGCCATACAGATGACAAGTCCCTTCTTCCCGGATTTAAGTCAATTGTAGGCTTACGAAGGGTCTCTGGGTGACCACAGTTATTGATAAAATATCCTTTTCATATATCACTAAATGCGATTCTTTGTAAATGTTTGGTACACAAGTGTCTCGATTGAGAAAGGGATTATATATATTTATTAATACGTGATACCAAAACTTTGGACCTCTTTTTACGAAAATTGCGCCGACGGAAGAGTATGAAATTTGGCACACTTATAGTTTATTTATAAAAGAAATGCAGAACGCTAATATTTTTTAATGATAATGTTTATAAAGTACATTACCTCAAAAAATAAAACATTACACATACTACCATGCATTTGACACACACAAACAAAATCTATATTGATGATAATAATAAAACAGATGGCGTACTAAATAGTTTGGAAACAAAGTAGTTGGTCTTGAGAAATGAAGATGGCGTTTTATCAACAAGATATTAAAATTTGTTATGATCGAATTTCGACCAAATGGGCGACCACTACTAGTACTTATAAATGTGGGATACCACTTTGCAGTAGAATTCGTATGTAACACGAGTAGTATACCTACTATTGGTTATATTATATAGTACCTATCTACATAAAAGTAAAAGATTTTCAAATCTTGGTTAAAACCTTTTACATGTAATCGCAGAATTTATATTAGAATATGTAATTTTGATTGAAGATAAATAAGATTTTCCGACACAAAAAATGTAGCGGCTCTTAGAAAATGGTAAAGGCTCGTCACCAGCTCAAAGCATAACATTAAAGTTAGGTAACCTATATTTAAAGACCCCTCTTCACGATGCGGATGTAACACAAAACAGGGGACCGCTGAAATTTTCCAATAGGGTAATATTGGAGATTTTGCATAACTCATTCTGCCATACAGAATACTCAATGTTAAAAAAAATGCTAATTACATTTCTCAACAATTTTCGAAAAATATAAAGCCGGGAATTCTCTATTAAGCCATGAAATACTTGTGTCGGAGAGTCCCGCTTTTGCATATCTTAAAAGAATATTATTGTAAGAACTAAGCAATTTTATTACGTGCAAGATCATTTTTCAACTGCAGTTACGCAGTAG
Source organism: Calephelis nemesis (assembly GCA_002245505.1). Classification (NCBI taxonomy): domain Eukaryota; kingdom Metazoa; phylum Arthropoda; class Insecta; order Lepidoptera; family Riodinidae; genus Calephelis; species Calephelis nemesis. The sequence continues at coordinate 21,805 of NJDD01002734.1, forward strand.
CGCTGAGATGGTTTGAAAGAAAGAATGTAATATTATTGCACTAACTAATATGTATAATATTATATGAGAGAACAATTTCATGATGAGCAAATTCATATTACAAGCTTGTAGTAACTGTAGCTCTTAAAAGAAAATATTGTTTTGACCTCTTATTTTCAAACGGACAAAACGCTTCTTTAAAAAAAATATGATAATGGAAAGCAAACAAGCAGACGGATTATTTGATGGTAAGAAATTCACGCCGCCTAGAGATACCAAAGGTGGTAATGGTGCGTTGCCAACTCGAGGCCGGGTTGTGAGGCCTCGAGCAAAAGTAAGTTTACCGGCTACCTTACCCTCCGAACCGGAATACGTCCACGGCAAGCATTGGAGGTTATGGCGGCAGAAATAGGTAAGGTGGTAATACCAATCCTGGCGAACTGCTGTGAAACTTGACCACCTAGTGGGATGTCACAGTGCTAGTGACGGTAAGCTTACGCTCGCCTTTTATGAGCTGCCTGGCAGGAAGTCAGATAGTCTATTTTGCAAAGGAGCCCGGACCAACACGAGGAATAGATGCAAAATCAATGCTAACCTGATCTAGCGTCATTTTGGTTTTTAAGATTTTAGAAATTGAAGTGTTTTATAGAATCGGTTTGAATCCAATGAATGCCAAGTCCGCTCAACAATCTTAAACTTAAAAGACATAACCGTCGTTCAGCTCTAAGCATAAGTCAAGTCTGGGTATAACTGTTATATGCTTGTAACTGTTATAATATACATGTTGCAAATTAGTAACAGGATCAGGATCGTCAGACCTGGCACTCGGTACTCTCTGCTTACCTCGTAAGGGACTTGGCGTGAAGACATATATGTATGTAAGTAAGTAACACTCATTAAAAAAACAAAGTATCTCTTTTGAACGAATCACCTTTGTGGTCTACCGGTCCGACTTCGGACTTGAAATCTAGAGGTCACGGAATCGGTCCCCGAGTCGGGCAACAAAAAATAAAATAGAAATTTTATTTTTTTAAGTTTCGAAAAAATAACGTTGACCGGGTTTGGATGCGGCTGGTGATAGGCCTGACACCTTTCATTGTGGGACTTAATGTCTTCGGCTAGTCGTGGATGCCCTGGTTGTGCCTTGTCTTCCCCTTTGGAAATATGGGCGAGAAGATACTTAATTATTTTAAACTTTCTAGTATAGCTAATACAAAACAAAGTGCGGTTTCTTAAAACTCGAGATCTGGTTGACCAGTTTAACACATGTTTGAGGGTTTGGGTTTTAGCTAAATATTTGTTTAAACTTTAAGAAAAAAAATGAAAAAATCTTCTCGTGGTAGATACAGAATTGGCGGCACAAAATTATAAAGAGGTTAATTTTAATTCATAAGAAATAGTAATAATAAAACTGGAAAGTAATGTTTGTTGACATTTATTGTTCAAGTCCCGTATTTCTCTATCAGTTTATTGGTTTAACCAATCTGCCACAGGAACCGGTTCTCCTTTATGAAACTTTAATACTGACAGTGACATAAACATCATTTTTACGATATCCTTTTGTCAACCTTCGAAAACATGTAAGAGGCTCTCAATTTTTATTCTTTTAAAGCAATCATCAGCGGCGCTTAGATTTTCTGAGGAACTCTCATCTGGAAAAAAGTCGTCTTACACTATTTATGACTCAAGAACGGCTGAACCAATTTGGCTGATAATAATTAATAGGTGGGTAGGTAGGGGTAGCTTAGAACCAGGAGACGGACATAAACATTTAATTTTCCCCACACAAACTGAATGGTTGGAACGAAGTTCGCCGGAGCGGCTAGTTTCAAATATTTAAGACCAACAGTCAAAATAATTTGATTATTTGTCCGACCCTCTTGTAACTTTATAATTACAGCTGATTAACTGTTAAAAACTTAGAGGTCTTTATAAAGTTTTACAATAACACTTCGAAACTCGAAGAATCACCTTTGATCTTCGTTAACAGTGAGTTGAAAAGAAATACTTTCCAAATTCAAATTGGATGGTACATTTTACTCAAAAGCAAAGACGAATAATATATTTGATATTTTCCATCGTCGGTACTTGGTAACACTTCCTAATATTCATATTTTTAATGAAGAAACACTTGCACTATAATTTTTTATTTTCTCAAATGGTACTAATTTCCCAATTCAGTGGGAAAAGAATCAATTGTTAGCAACTCCATTGTATAACGTATTAAAGTTTTTTGTATCTACCCACTATAAAATGAATTTATGTTTATAAATAAAAAATATTGTTTAAAGTTCCAGCTATGATGATGCTGTCATAAGCGAAACCGGTAGGCTATTTACAAAATAATAAGTGATACGTAAAACAGTACAAGTGGTTATTCATCTAAAAATATGAATAGGAGGATAAAATCTTATATTATATATATAATTTTATGTTTCTTAGGCACATTCCTGGGTTAATTTTGATAACGGGTCAAATTGTCTAACATATATTAAATTAGTCCTATGTAGGAAGCTAACTTTGAGTTAAGCATTTAACACAGGAACGTGCAAGTGGGCCTCAGTGTTTCTCGTGATTTAAGTTAATCGTTATAGGTACAGTGGGGGATGAGGGTCATGGAGTAGGTGATGAGGACTCCTCCAACAAGTGTGGTTCGATTATTTTCTGTTAGGAGGATGTGTAGTATGTGTACAAGTAACAGGTATGTTACAATACATATTTTCATATAAAATAGTTTTATTTAAAAGAAATGTATCTGTTACATCTTTAAAATTTATGGAACATGTAGAATAATTTATTGAAAAGTTGGAGGAGCAAAAACGCAAATTCACATTTTATTTAAATTAAACTTCCTTAAAAAAACTAGAATCCTTAAGATTTGATACCAGATAAAACAAAAATGCTTTATAATAAAGAAATAAACACAAACGTATAGGGTGGTGTTGAAGAGATAATGGGATAGAATAGTTAGATACAATATACAGTATTTACTTTTATATTTTCATGTGATAAGAAAGCAAAATAGCACCGGGCTTTGCTGATGGAATAACCGGGACCTATACAAGCCATAGATGATAAAAAAAAAATTTTAAAGAAAACAAGAAAGAAGAAAAACGATCTAAAGCCGTTATATCTTATTTCGAACATGATAGAAGAATTTCCGATTACGATAGAAGAGACACCATAGCCACAAATCTTAGTCCGACTCAAACTAGGCAAATTAATGAAAAAAACCTAAGGAAAAAACTAAGAGTTTCGTTTCGGCGCCATTATGCAAAAAGGTGGTTGTGAAGAAATAAATGAAATTCGTGAAGAAATTAGTGTATTTTATATTTCCTCGTTACCGCCAAATCTCATTTAATGAACTTAACCAATGAGACCACCGCCTTACTCAATATCCTGACATAGCTTTCTTTGACGACTTCTGAAAATATTAAATGAAATTTAACAAGTGACATGAAGAAAACCCTGACATGACTGATTTTGATGACTAATGACATACACGTAACTCAATGTGAATTTAATACGCAAAATCGTAAGACCCCTTCTTAGAAAATTGGAAGACGGAATATATATACCTAATAACACAGCTCTCTTTTTAAACTTCAGCGCAAATCGAAAGGTGATATAAGTTTAACGTGTTTGTGTGTAAGTGTGTATGTGTGTCTGTCTGCGGCTTCGTAGCTTCTCAGAGGATGGGTGGAATTAGATGCGGTTTTTGTTTTGTTTGAAAGCTTTCGTGATCGAGATCGTTACGAGTTTTTAGTTATAGTTTATGGAACTCTGTCTAGGCGTTCTTTCGTAAGCATTGAAATGGTATGATAAAATGAGATCATGTATGATGATATTTATAAATATGATGACAGTACTGCAATTAAAATGGATAGTTATTTACAACAATTTCATATCATTTTCATTTCCCATATCAATAATAATAATAATAAATCATCTTTATTTCACATAAACCTACAAGAGGCACTTGTGACGGGTCTATATAATATTAAATCTACCATCGGATCGGAACGCGGCCGCACACTGAGAAGATCCTGCAAGAAACTCAGCAGGCTTGTCTTTTTTTTCTTACTTTAAAATATGTTTACAATAATTTATGTAATGATACATTATATTTTATAAGAGATTGGCATGAGGAGCAATTAATCCCAAGCAGCCTTATCTGTTATTAATTCTAGATATTAATATTTCATTGACATAGGTCAATTCTCGCAGCATGTAGCACTAGTCGGATTCCTGGAACCGTATAAGCAAGTTGAGAATCTAACATTCAATTGTATTTGATGCTAACTGTAAATAAAACTATGTAACAACCTGAAATCAATCTAATGTTTATTAGTGCATAAGTTTCATTTTTGTACGCACGTTATACTTTCACATTTGAAATGAATTAATTTTGTTCACGTTGGCCGTCTCTTTCATTTCATAATATAATTCGAATAGGTATGTAATATTTTCAAACATGATTAATTTTTTTCCGTGCACCCCGTTAAGCTATTTTCAAGTTGCTGCTGTGTAGCATTGGTTCCAGGTCTTTCATCAAGCGATAAATTTAATTATCTAAAGCATTAGCCTGCCGCCGGAGAACAACACACCTCTTAGTTTTTTTAACATTCTCAATTCAATTTCAATTCGCCTCTATGGTCTAGCTGTTCAGTTGTTGGACTTGACTGCATGAGGTCCCGGGTTCGAATACCGGGTCGGGCAACAAAAAGGAAATTGGGTTTTTCTAACTTTCTAATAAAATAAATGTTGCTCGGGACAGGATATGTGCCCGGTTGGCGACAGGCTTGCTATGCTATCACATTGTGGGACTTAGTATCCTCGGCTAGTCGTGGGTTCCCTGGTTGAGCCTCTGCCTACCTCTTCGGGGATATGGGCGTGAAGACACATTTAACATTCTCAACAACTATAGTCATATTTCAAATAATTTACAGAAAACCAAAACAATTGAGATTATAACGATACAGATAGACAACCACAGGAATAATTTGCTTTTTTCAATATAGTAAACTATATAATTACAGATAGTTCTGGGGGGTCCTTTAAGTCCGGGTTTTGACACCGAAACAGTAAAACAGAATGACACGCTCTTGATTAAAACGACCACCATTACAACAACGATGTACAAACCAGAACACATTTGTTTGATATTCAAAAACCGAACAACATAATATTATAAAAACAAAAAACATTAAAAAGAAAATACAATACCACCTCATTAGTCACAATAACTCACAACCTTATTAATTAAACATTCAAAACATTCATCAAATTATTTCTAAGAAAGAGACAGATTATTTCTAAGATTATAGTTTGGCTTTGTATAATAAAGATTAAATGTAAGTTTTACATAAACAAAGGTTTTGTAGATGAAATTCAATTCAAAGATAACTGACGCTTCTGACAAACAAAAATGGAAACTAGTCATAGACTTTCAAAAGTTGAATATTTTTTTTAATTTCCACGTATTACTTGAGGAGGATTCTCAATAAGTTTACAACGAAAGCTGGATAATCGTATCTAGCAGACTAGATGTATCAGACATTACCTATCATACCATATGTATATATCTATTTTTTTATGTGTTTATGTATATGTATATGTTTCTGTATGTATATATGTATATGTTTGTGTGTACGTATTATGTATCATTTGTATTTCTACATTTTCATAGTATATATTTTATTATTGTAAGATAATCTGTTTACATTTTTTTACAATAATTATTACTGTGAACCCCATCCAACTAAGCTCTCTTAATTAGTTAGGTTGACTGGTAGAGAACGGCATGCTGCATTAAGTCCACCTTTGTACACTATTGTGCATAAACTTTAAATAAATAAATAAAATAATAATGTCATAAGAAGCTTACAAAACGCAATTTATCTATTGGATACTAGACATAAAAATAACCATAAATGTCTGTATGTCTTTGTCTGTATGTCTTTTCGTTTTTGCAGTTTTCAATATTTAAGAATCACATATCATTATCATTGACTAACACCCAAACCACAAGCGTATGCTTAATTTATTTTCTTTGAATATAAAATCAAAATTAAACAAAGAAGTTGATTTTTTTATGATATTGGAAGGCAAACAAGCAAACGGATTTCCTGAGGGTAAGAAATTTACGCCGCCTAAATACACCAAAGGTGGTAATGGTGCGTTGCCAACCTGAGGCCGGGATGTTGGGCCTCGAGCAAAAGTAAGTTTACCGGTTACCTTACTCTCCTAAGCGAAACACGTCATAACGCTATGGCGGCAGGAATAAGTAAGGCGGTAGTACAGGGAGGGGGATGGCAAGGAGGCAGATGATCTTTTCTGCAAAGGAGCCCGGACCAACAAGGGTGTAGGTTGTTCAGGGGATATTCATCTTCATTTATGCAAATGTGTCTTATTGGAAATGTAAACGTATCTTCGAGGCATCATTGTTCCAACTTATTATTTTTATCTGTTCACTCTGTCCAACCTGTTAAGACAAACGGAGCCACTGGACTGTCACATGCTCGCTTCAGAATGGGACGTAATTTGCAAACCTTATATCACGGTTTCATTGTCTGCAGACCTACCTTTTTGTGTGCTTTTTTTAACTTTGCCTATATTATTTTACAACCGTTGTCAAAACCAGATGCCCAATTAGACGTGTGTATTTGCTTTTCTATATTAGACCTCGCGTAACACAGGGTAGTCCGATTTTGACCGCCTTGTCGGTCGAGTGGCTAGCGTACACGCCGTATTATTATTTTCAAGATTTTCAATGTTTATGAGTTACTCACCCCGCGTAAACGGAGAGTCAGACTTACTTACTTGGTCTCGAAATCATAGAAACATAATATCTAACATCTAATTCGAAAGTATGTATGTTTGTTTGTTACTCCATCACACAAAAACCGCTTAACCGATTTTCATGAAATTTGGCACACACACAGAGGGTAACTTGGATTAACACATAGAATAGTTTTTATCCCGAAACATTGTTCCTACGGGACCACGCGGACAACGCCGTGGGCAACAACTAGTAACCTATAAGAAAAACAATAAGCACCTACAGTACTACCATTTAAATTATGCGCTTCGGCTTTTAACTTTTTACACTTCATACTTTTATTTTTTAAATTAGCTTACCTAATCTAAATTTAAGCGAAAAGATTAATTATGTGTAATAACAACTCTATATACTTATCTTTAAAATACATTCGGTTTTCCGAAGCTTGACGAATATAGCCGAAGCGCATAATTTAAATAGTACTAGTGTACGTTTTATTCTTGCTCCAGTACTTAATAGTTACCGAAAAAGTAAGTGATCCGATATTATTGAAAATATTGTAAATGCTTATGCATAAATCCAATAATTTAGACGCAATAAAACTGCAAAACACCGTCTTCAACTTCAATAGTTTTGTCTTATAAGACACAAAAAATTACGTCCTTTGGATCCCATCATCAGATCCAAACATGGTAGCAAAGGGAACACTTTGAAAGTACGCCCTTTTAAATAAAAAAAAGAAATCGGTTGAAAAAGGATGGAAAAATCAGTGACTATAAAAATGGATAGGAGCCGAACTTAGACTTAGACTTTCTCTTTTTTTCGACATCAATCAAAAATAGCAATATACGAACTTTTTCATAAACCGCTTAATAAAAGTAGTAAATTTAGATGGGTATACTCTTACTTAAAGCCTTAATCAAGAGAGTCAGGCCATACAAGCGCCGTTAAGTGGACTCTGTAGCGATTTATTATGAACATTCCCGCATTATATCAAAGTTTGCCTACTTCAAGTCGCCGGGGGGCTATTCATTCATCCCACCATTCAAACTTGGTGAATATAAAATTAATCTTGGGCAAGATTACGTTGTAGCTTCACCATCATCATTGTTACGAAGTCGTTAGTAAATATACAATGTTGAAACTACGTCTTATACGTGATATAGATGCTTTTAGAATAGGATACTTTCTGGTGAGTAATAGATCATAGTGGTTTATGTTGTGGGTATAAATTATTCTATACTAGTGGTAGAAATCCGACCATTATAAATTTTAATATCTTGTTAATATGAACGCCATCTTCATTTCTCAAGACTAACTACTTTGTTTCCAAACTTTTTATGGGCCATCTGTGATTGTTTATTGTTATTATCCAAATATTTGTTTGTGTGTGTCAAATGCATAGTAGTGTGGGTAATATTTTATTTACTTATTTGATGTACTTTATGAGCATTATTAGGGAAAAATATTAGCGTTCTACACTTCTCCTACACATAAACTATAAATGTGCACAAATTTTATGCTCCTGCGTCCGTGCAATTTTCGGAAAAAGGGGTCCCAAGATTTGGCATTTCGTATTACTATATAGATTACTATACTTTCTTACTTTTTTGCATTTATTATCCGACCACAAACTATGACAACTCAAATGATAATATCGTGTTCACTAGCGTATGTATGTACATATGTCTCTTCCTTTGTGGCACTTCAGATATACAGGTGAGCCATTATTTGAATTGTTTTTTAAAAATAACAACGGAGTGACATTCGCCATTTTTGCACATTTATTTTCAGCATGCTGACACTATTTCACCGATTTTGTAATATATACATATAATAAATCTGTAAAAGGGTCAATTCTGTATATTGAAAATATTGAAAAAATAAATAGCAGGGGGTGTTACTGTATCGATAACAAACCCAGAAATGTGATTTTAAAAAAAATTGATAAAACTTGGTATAATTATACCTTATTATCCTGGGCATAAAATGGGATACTTTTTATCCTAGAAAAATACGAAGAAAAAAAATAAATCTTAATTTTTCAGTTTTAGACCGACATCCACGCGGACGGAGTCGCGGGCGGAAGCTAGAAACTATATAAATAAAAGCTTACATCTCAATTACTTAATGATAAAAAAAAATACCATCCCAACAACACGGATGAATAAGGTTCGACAAAAACGAACAAATAAAACTATTTTACAGATAAGTATTTTTTCATTAACACAGGAAGGTACTGTGAAGATCCTTTTTTTATTATTTTAAGTGATAAGACAAAAAACCAGAAGACGGCTCTCCTGTTGGTAAGAGACTAACATGAGCTATTTTAATACTATTGTATTTTTTTTTATGATATTGGAAGGCAAACAAGCAGTCGGATTTCCTGATGGTAAGAAATTCACGCCGCCTAGAGACACTAAAGGTGCCAATAGTGTGTTGCCAACCTGAGGTCGGAATGTTAGGCCTCGAGCAAAAGTAAGTTTACCGGCTACCTTACCCTCCAAACCGGAACACGTCATGACGTTATGGCGGCAGGAATAGGTAAGGCGGTGGTACCAATCCGGATGAGTCGCTGCGAAACTCTATCACCTGGTCAGATGTCATGGTGCTAGTGACGGTAAGCCTATGCTCGCCTTTTTCGAGCTGCCTGGCAGGAAGGTAGATGGTCTTTTCTGCAAAGGAGCCCGGACCAACACGGGGAAAATGACGGGGTATATGAGTTTAGTTTGAGATAATACATGAGTTTTATAATAAGTATAAATAAGACCATGACCATATAGGCAGCTACCCTGATGGTAAGAGACAACCGTCGCCAGAAGGCACCATAGATACTACTAGTGGATATATCGGGGTTGGGACTTAGATCACTATGTAACTGGCTAACTAGTACGGAACACAACAATGGCAGGCACTAGCATTAAGACAACTATCATTGATAAAGCGATGGTACTAGTACTTGGGAGCTCCTGCATAGCTCTCTACCAGCTAGTTATGGTTAACAGCTAGTGGAATATTCCAGTACCGCGGAACCACGTCTTTCAGTAACCACACAACGACGCCAAAATATTTTTATAAAGAAAAACTTAACTGTTGAATTGTATGAAATTGGTTGATCCGCCCTAAGGGAATAGGTGGGTACTAATTGTTTTCAATTTTCTACTTGGCGCTGATTCAGACCGTCTATTACCTTGTTAAAGTTTGCTGATGAAGTTTTCTGGTGTAGCGATTACCTATTGCCTAACGAATTAACATTATAAGAATTTGTATCTACGTATTAATATACGTGATGCCAAAACTTTGGACCCCTTTTAACGAATGTTGCGCGCACGGAGGGGCATAACTTTTGACACACTTATAGTTTATGTGTAGAAGTGCAGAATGCTAATATTTTTCAATAATAATGTTTATGAAGTACATTAAATCAGTAAATAAAACATTACCCACACTACCATGCATCTGACACACACAAACAAATATATTGATGATAACGATAAAAGATCACAGATGGCGCACTAAAAAGTTTGGAAACAAAGTAGTTGGTCTTGAGAAATGAAGATGGCGTTCTTATCGACAAGATATTACAATTTATTATGGTCGAATTTCGACCACCGGGCGACCACTAGTTTAAATAATTAATCCCCATTTTACGTGGTCATCGCATTACACTTGAACGGGTGGCCCAATCTCGCTAATTCTTTTTTTGTTGTGTTGGTTTTTCTCTTAAGAATAACCTTGTACTGTATTAGTGTTGTACTGACGGGAAAGTTGAAAGGAAAAAGACACTAAGTCACACAAAGCGATAGCGATAGCGGGTGGCAAGCCAACCAGACACATACCCAATCACAGGCAAGGTTATTTTTATTAGAAAATTGGATATTCGCATTTTTTATTTTTTTGTTGCCCAGCCCAGGGATCCTACCCGAGATCTCAAGAAGTGAAATCCGACACCGCACCGCTAGAGAGTAAAGGGGATAATTTTTGTACAAAAGAAACTTAGTAAGAAAGGATCTTCTAAATTATTTCCCTGTAGTAAAATCAAACTGACCCTAGTTTAAGTGAAAACCTGTAACTTTGAAATTCAAAGCATTCGAGTTAGAAAGCTTTGGTCGTTTTAAATGTAACAAAGGTTTTCCAGTCATTATAAAGGATAGCCGATGTAAAATGAAAAAACTAATGGTGAATATTTTAAAATAAAACAGGGCTTGTGTTCATTACACTTAAATTATTTTTGTTTAACTTGATTAAATTGTTTTTTTATGACATTGGAAGGCTAACAAGCAGACGGATTTCCTGATGGTAAGAAATTCACGCCGCCTAGAGACACCAAAGGTGGTAATGGTGCGTTGCCAACCAGAGGTCGGGATGTTAGGCCTCGAGCAAAAGTAAGTTACCCGGCTACCTTACCCTCCGAACCGGAACACGTCATGACGTTATGGCGGCAGGAATAGGTAAGGCGGTGGTACCAATCCGGGTGAGTCGCTGCGAAACTCTACCACCTAGTACCCTACTAGTTGTCTACCTATTTATAACAAATATTTCAAAAACTTGAATAGTTCATCATAGGTATTAAAAAATTGTTTAACAGCCAACAAAGCCGTCGGCTACTACTAACTGCGTAGCTACCTTATGGCCAGCATCTTTGCAAAAGCAAGTCTTCCGAAAACCCTGTCAACCAACATGACATATGAAAATGACGAGCACTGAGGTTACTGGGTTCTACTGCCTAGTAGGATGTGCCTTTGTTTGTCATAATCATATTTTTTAATTGTTTTGTGTGTTTATTTCAACATCTGAAGGAAAAAATGTCGTGTTATAAATATGAAGTGTATTTGTGTGTGTTTGCCAAAAAGGTTTTCAGTTGAATCAATTGTTTAAAAAACACACAATTCTATATTTATGGAGCACATATTTTTCTTATGATATTTTTATATATTATGCTAAGTATTTTTCTTGTTGTACATGTGTTGTTATGTATTTACTATGCTACCTAAAAATAGATTTAAATGTGTTTGCAAATGTTTAGTTAATGTTTTTTTTTCTTTTGCACCCCGTTCAATTATTTTTTCAAGTCAAGTTAGGTTGACTGATAGAGAATGCCAGGTAGCATTAAGTCCACCTTTGCACACTATAGTGTATGAATTTTAAATAAATAATAATAATAAAACTTAGAAGATAGATATCAGAAAAATAGCATGACATCGCACGCCACTTCTTCAATATTACGATTTCTCTCAGGAAAATCAATTTATTCTACAAAAATATGCATCCGGATTTGCAATAGGGGCTATTTTATCAAACTCCGACGGGCGTCCGGTTGCGTACGCAAGCAGAAGCCGTAATAAGTGTGAAAAGAATTACCCCACCATTGAGAAAGAGCTTCTTGCCACAGTTTGTGATGTGAAGCAGTTTAGACCATATTTATATGGGCATACTTTTAAAATAATCATAGAACATTAACCACTAATTTATTTGTTTAGTTACAAAGACCCCTAAAGCAGGCTTCTTAAATTCAAGCTTGTAATTGGAGAATATGATTACGTGTTTGAGTATGTAGAAGGTAGAGATAATGTAGCCGCTGACGCTGTATCTCGACAAAAATTAACTAAATGAAAACATATATGTAATGTATACATAAACATGTATGTAAGAGCACTATCTCTCACAATCTTATTTTTTTTAAATCGTCGTTTGTTTTTTGTCTTTGTATTTCCAGTTATGTATATGATTATGTATACTTATATATGTTTACATTGTCTATATATGCATTATATATATTTTGTTCATGTATTCTTTTTTTATTTTTATTTTTTTATTTATTTTGATGATATTTTGTAATATTTCAAGTATGTATTTCATAGTCAACAAATCATGTATGTACACCTAGTCTACGTTTAATTTTGTTACTGTTTTTCCTTTTCACGGGTCAGCTGGTAGAAATCTCTATTGCTGGAGATAAGCTCGCCCATTGTACTGTATTATCTTTATGTTTGTGCTTAGTGTTAACGTTTTTTTTTGTGTACAATAAAGATATTATTATTATTATTATTATGTAATGGACAAGGGCACAGAAACGAAATTTAAACAACATTATATTGCCTGAAGATCAGTTTCTTAACCAACCCAAAGTCATCGAAGCCGAAAATAAGCCCAAGGAGTAACAGAATTAAGATTTATTGATCATAAGGATATGCAGAAGTTAAGAAAGAGGAGAGCGCTGTGAGATGTCATAGCAGTTAAACGGATGGACCGATTTCGAGCCGGAAGGTTTTTGTTTCAATGTTAACATATGTTAGTGTTAGGTACCTACAGTTTTTAAACTATATTTATATTTAAATGATGTTACATACACAATGATAATTATTACAATCGACGCAAAAGCTTTATGAGTTATAATATCATTTTTTTTATAATACATACGTAGATTTTTTTAATATTTAAAAATCCCTACTGTTGAACTGGATAAAATGTTATTCTTTTACCGGTTTAAAGCTACCTCCCCGTATATTTTTTATGATAATGAAAGACAAACAAGCAGACGGATTTTCTGATGGTAAGAAATACATGCCGCCTAGAGACGCCAAAGATGGTAATGGTGCATTGCCAACCCGAGGCCGGGATGTTAGGGCACGAGCAAAAGTAAGTTTACCGGCTACCTTACCCTCCGAATCGGAACACGTCAACGGCAAGCATTGGACGTTATGGCAGCAGAAATAGGTAAGACGGTGGTACCAATCCGGACGAATCACTGCAAAACTTTACTACCTAGTAGGATGTCACGATGAGACGAGAAAGAGATGATTTTTGAGTTATAAGAAACTAACACGACTTCGTTTTACGAAGTCCTTTATACAGCAGTTCTGGCAAACTTGTTTGTTTGTTTTTTTGGTTGTTCCTCTTCGTTTCACGCGTTCAGTTTACATAGAAAAAAAATCAAAAGTTTTTTTTCCAAGTTTCCTTGTCGTCAAACGGGATAAAAAGTGTCCTTCTCCTGGTTCTAATCTTCGCTGTTCATTTTTTGCCAAATCAGTTTAGTCATTCTTGAGATAACTTTATTATTTATAAAACAATGTGTAAGTAACAAGACATTTTATTTTATTGTATAAATAGACCCCTCCCGGCCCTCCCCGGCTTCGCACGATTTTGAAATACACATATAAACCTTCCTCTTTAATCACTTTATCTGTTAAAAAAACCGCATCAAAATCCGTTGCGTAGTTTTAAAGATTTAAGCATACAAAGGGATATAGGGACTGAGAAAGCGACTTTGTTTTATACTATGTAGTGATTTTAATATTGTTATGTTGAGGAAAAGACTATCTAATGTAGTTACAAAGTCAATAATACCACTTAAGTATAGATAACAACGTCGCAAAACCTTTCCTTTGTATGTCTAGTAGCTATTATTGCATCAAAGCAGACTTGGGTCTTCCGTCCTCGAGAGCCTCCAATGTCGCGGAAATGAGACGATATTTTCGTTATTTATTTACGTTTGTTATTTAAATATACT
>NJDD01002734.1:36566-70099 GCA_002245505.1 Calephelis nemesis
TTTTCGTTATTTATTTTACGTTTGTTATTTAAATATACTAACTCATTCTATAAATATAAATAACTCATTTCATCACCCCTTACTACGAAAATTGCGCTAACGGAAGAGTATTAAATTTGGCACATTTATAGTATGTGTAGGAGATGTGCAGAACGCTAATATTTTTCAATAATAATATTTGTTAAGTGCATTAACTCAAATAATAAAACATTACACATACTACCATGCATTTGACACACACAAACAATTATATAGATGATAACGATAAAAGATCACAGATAGCGCACAAACTATAATCATACAGTTTGAAAACAAAGTAGTTGGTCTTGAGAAATGAAGATGGCGTTCTTATCAACAACATAATAAAATGTATAATGGTCGAATTTCGACCAATGGGCGACCACTAATCTCTTTAATTAAATTTATAATCAATTAATTTAATAAATTAATTTAATAGTCTCTTTAATTACTTCAAATAACATTTCTTCTGTAAATTTTGGGTAAATGAATGAAAATGAAATATTATTTTGAGAAACATCATTAATGAGACGGTCGACATAAGCAAATATACTTTATATACTGTAATTTAAAAACCACTAGTCCTTATAAAATTTCACGATAAACTGCCTTTAAAATCGGTCCATAATCGGTCGTTTAATCGTGTAACAAACATACAAAAAAGTAAAAAAACACTATGTATTTTTGAAAATTGAAAACCTCCTCTTTTGAAAGTCGGTTAAATAGTAGCCTGTCACTCCCTAGCCCCTTAACTACCTCCACATAAAAATTTCAACTTAACCCAACAAACGTGTTCGTATGAAAAGGGTAATGAACGTGAAGGAAGCCTGACAGATTTTTCAGGATCGTGAGGCCTGACACTCAATAATCTCTGCCTACCCTGTAAGGGACTTGGCGTGAAGATATTTATGTAAGAACCTTATCATGTACATATACTCAACATTGCAAACAGGATCTGTACATAAACACACACTAGCATTAAAGAGTTTCTACCTTGAGATTAAATTATTTACCGTACCCTACATACAAGAATATTGGTTCTGTTAACTGTTTACGCATTCATGTCATTGTTACCGATGGAGACCCGCCCTTTCGGGATTCACAGGCTTAATAGCATCTGCAAACGTAATCTGGGCCCTCTATATTAACTTAACATTTTACCTCAAACCCTTTCAAGGATCTTAATTTACATTATATAACAAATACAGTTCAAATATACGAGTATATGTTCAAACAGAAGATTACTTTATCTAGAACTCAAGGTGAAGGGAAGAACCCTTCACGTAAACTTCAAAAATCATTAGTTGTTGAATTATTA
Source organism: Calephelis nemesis (assembly GCA_002245505.1). Classification (NCBI taxonomy): domain Eukaryota; kingdom Metazoa; phylum Arthropoda; class Insecta; order Lepidoptera; family Riodinidae; genus Calephelis; species Calephelis nemesis. The sequence goes on from NJDD01002734.1 coordinate 37,903, forward strand.
TTCTGATTATCTTTTTGTTCGAATTATAAATTGAAATTCTTAATATTTCACAAATTAAGAAAGCTAACATTATTATAACCGTAATTACATGTTTTTAACCGAAATAAAAAGAAGGAAATTATCGATTCGACTCTATGTTATATTTATGTGGGACCGATAACTTTCTCCTTTTTCGATCTACCTTTCTAAAGTGGAGTTATCAAATAGTATGTAATGAAATCGAATTGATTTTTTTGCAGTTTACTCAGATTCGTATGCAAAATAGTAACATCTGTTAATTCAAACTAATCGCCGTATTTAGAAAACTTACATCGCTTTTTTAAAATCTGTTTTTCATAGCATTTAATGTTCCATCTAATTTTATACATATGGGTGCGTATAGGGGCAAGGATTCATAGTCACCTGGTACCCAGAACCTGTACACTTTTGTAACAAGATTAAATCATATTTCAATACTAAAATTTCGTTTTTGACTCTGTTAACGGTGTTTTATGGATTAGGCAGGTGCATCCAGGTTAAAATCTTACATTGTTTTAAGTACTTAAATCGTCTGTCATAGGTAACTAGTGTAGTATATCTATCTATTAAATTTTTGATATGAAACATCTATAGCCGCACGTAAAACCGATATCTGGCGTGGCGACGCCAGCTTTTATGTGATGGTATATATATGCAGTAGTGTGTACGATGTGGCAACGCGTCGCCATGCGTAATCAACGATATACGATATCTAAAATAGTACGTCTACGTATTAGTCTAAAATCGTTATGTTTTATTTTATCATTATGACGTATTTAGTTACTTTTACAAAATAATGTCGATGTTTCACATCTGCCAGGCCATTTTTTTGTGAAATATCAAGAGCTAACTAGCGCACTTCTCTCCTGATTATAAGAGGCAACAGTAGCCTTTGGACACCATAGATATTATAGGTACATCGCTGTCCTATGCGCGGATATAAAGTAAAGTCTACTATTGACATCAGACATAGCATGCATTTCCAACTTCAGCCTGAGATATAAAACTTCCAACCGAAGTAAGGTGATGGCGGCGACGGCTAAATATTTTAGCGTAAACGTTAATGTTTTATGAATTCAATAGCCTTAACTTTGCCTTAAAAATATTTAAATTTAAAAGTAAATCGTATTTAAAGTCCGTCCCAGAAACCTAAACTTCTGAATAGCTTTCAAAACGGTTTCATTGCACTTAAATTTAGTTCAGGAAGTGGAACAGAGGAACGAATTAATTCTTGCTGTAATTGTGCAGCATTTTAATTGTAAACTAAAAGTTTGTGAAGCGCTGCTAACTATTTCTAGCATTTAGCTTCAAAAAAGATATTCTTTACGCTTTGTACTCATATATGTTATTGGACCAGAGACTTCCATGAAAACGACGCTCTCTGTAAACTAAGCCTTATTAATTACACTGGTTTCCGATATTGTGTCCATTTTCTTTATGGATGTTATGACATTTGTTTTCTCTTGTTTGGTACCTGGATTGGTACCACCGCCTCAACTATTCGTGTCGCCATAACGTCATGACGTGTTCCGGTTTGGAGGGTAAGGTAAACTTACTTTGCTCGAGGCCTAACATCCCGACCTCAGGACGGCACCATTACCACCTTTAGTGTCTCTAGCCGGCATTAATTTCTTACCATCAGGGAATCCGTCTGCTTGTTTGCCTTCCAATATCATAAAAAAATGACTTGCACTTATTGGGGAAAAAAAATTTTGTTCGTCTCTAGTAAGTTTCTTTCAACCCCGTATCCCCGAAGAGATAAGCGGAGGTATAACTAGGATACCCATGATTTGCTGAAAGTATATAATCGTAGTTTAGTAAATATCATTATTTATATTTTCACAAAACAATAGGTACAAAAAGCAAAACTTGAATTTTTTAAATATATTTTTTTTAATCAGATCATTTTTTTGTAACATTGGAAGGCAAACAAGCAGACGGATTTCCTGATAGTAAGAAATTCCCGCTGCTTAGAGACACCTAAGGTTGTAATGGTGCGTTGCCGACCAGAGGACGGGATATAAGGCCTCGAGCAAAAGTAAGTTAATGGGTTAACTTACCCTCCGAACCGGAACACGTCATGACGTTATGGCAGCAGGGATAGCTAAGGCGGTGGTCCGTGGTACCAATCCGGGTGAGCCGCTGTGAAACTCTACCACCTAGTCAGATGTCACGGTGTTAGTGACGACAAGCTCGACAGTAGAGTACTAAAAGGATCTGATTCGTTATCTATATCTATAATTAATCTATAATTGGTATTCATGATCCAATGAAAAAAATGATTCTAAGTACGTGTGTGTGTGTGTTTTCGTCTATTATGTGTTTCCTTAATATTTTTAGGAAATTTTCTTACGGAAAACCGTGTGAGCTTGTCCCACAGTCTACAAGTAAAGAGTAGCTTTCATCAGCAACCTTAATTGTCTTTTCAAATTGCCTCTAAACACAAAAATCGCGCACGAAACGTCATTTAAACTTCGTTATCAAAATGGCCGCCAAAAAACTGTCGTCCCAGTAATTCCCTTTCGTAATGAACATAAAGGAACACGTTTCCCCAATCTCAGCCGGAAATTTTGGGTACATATCTGAAAGTCGTATTATTGTCGGGGAAGGCGGCATAATTCTGCGTTTCAACTGAAAATCTCGTTGAAAATTAAGTGAAACGAATTGAATATCTTGGCTCACGAGACAGAGCCGCGCTAATGCCTACCAAATTGGTAGTATTTGTTTCGGTTGAAAAATATTTTGTATTCTAAGTAAGTATCTTCACGTCCATATCCCCGAAGATGTAGGCAGAGGCACAACCAGGGCACCCTCAACTAGCCGAAGATACTAAGTCCCACAATGTGATAGGTGGCATGTCTATCGCTAACTTGGCACATATCCTATCCTGTGCAACATTTTTTATTAGAAAATTGGAAAAACCCAATTTTCTTATTGTTGCCCGACCCGGGATTCGAACCCAGGACCTCATGCAGTCAAGTCCAACTACTGAACCGCTAGACCACAGAGGCGATATTTTGTATTCTGCACATGGAATACACATTTTAGATTACCTTGAAAATAAACCCGAAGATTGCTCCCAAGGTACCTTACTAATGTGTGCTAGATTGTATTCTTTTGGAGATTTATAGCGGTTGATTTTTTTATATTCTGAAATGTATTTGTTATAGCTCATTCCGAGAAATCGAGATCGATTCGAGTCTATAAAGCCTTCGAAAAGAGATCTTTTCGAAGGCTTTATAGACTCTTCCGAAAAAATATATTTTGTCAGGGATTATTTTAAATGTGTATAATTCTAATAAATAAATAAATGTTTTAGTTATTATCGCTAACTCTTGTACGATTTGCCAGCAATGCCGCTGGCACCTAGTTTTTTATACAAATTCACAACAACGACACTAAGTTTGACAATTACAGTGCCCACAAAAAAAATATGTTTACTTTGTGGTAGAGTACATACATACATACCTTCACGCCAATTATTATTACGATCTAATCAGTGAGTATCGAGCGCCAAATGTATCGATCTTTCAGACCTGCGTGTGTCCCTCCACATTCATTCTCTTTTTTATAAACACGCCAGTTTCGGATATTTAATCCCTTGGTTAAAACCCGAGCGATTTGAACGTGGAATGTCAAACTAGGTCTCCTCGGATACTTACACCCATCCATCTTCGCATTGTCAGCAGACATCTGCTTTGTCCAACTTTCATGTGTCAATCTTGATATGATATGCTCTATAGAGCATGCCCATTCTCATTTCAACACCAACGATTTCTTTCGATCTCACTCTTTCCGATATGAATGCGGTTAGCGAGCGTTACATAATAGATCTTTCGCTCTCATTTTGAACGCATTAACCCTACTCTCATCCGTTTTCTGGACCTTAAATTTCGCTTCCATACAACAACGTTAAAATAACAGAATTATTTAAAGTGAGTCTAACACCTTGGCTTCAAAACCTCGCTATGAAATAGCTTACCCAGCTCACAACAGCTATTCGCACTATTCCCTGCACACACGTTCCTTTCTACCTTGTACCTTCCATCCTTGCCAAAATCACAGACAGATAAACAGTTACATTCACTTGTTCCAGCACTACATCATCAACTAAAACTCATCCGCTCTGGCTATATCACTTTCAAACACTATTACTTTGGTTTACGTTGCATTCAAATGTAAGCCTCTTTCTTTCAAATAGATACAATTTTCTTTCTAAGTGATAGAAAGCTTTTGCAAATACCGGCTCGGTATCACCGTCTAACCTTCCGCTAGGAGTATGTTATTCTGTCGTCTAACCTATCATATATTTGACATTTTCCAACGTCGGCGCTTGGTAAAACTTCCAAATACTCATATTTTCAAACGAAGAAACACTTGTACTGTTTTACGTATCCATTGTATTCGTATTGTGATACCTAAAACAGTACAAGTGTTTCTTCATTTAAATGTATTCATATTTGGAAGTCATACCAAGTGCCGACGATGGAAAATATCAAATATAGTAGAACAGTAAGGACTGATCTCGTCATCTGATTCAAGAAATTTAAACTGAAATTAACAAAATATGTGAACATTTGTGGTTTCAAGTGAAACGTAAAACAATACCAGTGTTTCTTCTTTGAAAAAATGAATGTCTAACCTATCCCGGTCGTAATAGCATCAACGCTCTTCACTGCCAGATTAATCGTGGGCAGCGTTGCCAACATTAAATTTCTACTCCCGCTGTAGAGAATGCTACAATCCCGTCAAAACCCGTCAAGTAGGAATTTTCGAGTTGTTACTTTTCCCAAAATTTTAAAAATGAATTATTTTAAAATTGAGTATTGCTGACAGAAGAATCATTTTTAGCATGCTATGGTAATTTTAAAAAAAGGTATTTTTTTATTAAAGTGCCACCTTGTTTTTAATTATAGAACTAAATGTGGCGTTGCTATATAAAAATAATAAAAAAAACTGAATAAGATAACTGATAAAGATATGCGACTTAAACAGTAAAGAGAGAGAATGAAATAAAATATAGAGACGTTGATAGTTTTCTATATATTCAACAGTAGTCTATCATTACGGCCGACCGACGGCAACACAGTTTTCGAATTGTTATTTGAAAGAATTACGTCAAGTAAAAATTGACTTTTTCTAATATTTAAAGATAAGAACGTGATGCATATATTTCCATATTCGTAAGCTTAAAAAAATAAATAAAATCGCATTTTAATATTTGTCATGTCCAAATTATTTTTATTTAGAAAACAAACCCAAAAATTATAAATTTTTGCTGTCCCGCTGAAAAATCCGTTGGCCGTTAAGCGCAATTTTTTCCCGTTGCCGACCTTGCTGACTAACGGGAAACCCGTCAAGTTGGCGACCCTGGTCGTAGGTAAGCTAATTGGTAGACTTGCAAAAAACATTGCGAAATCTATAGATAAGGGCTGTTTTTTGTGGTACTTTGTAACATTAAACATAACTGGTATTTTACATTAAACGTAATTGGTATTTCTAACTGTAGTATACCCGATGCTAATAATTATTCAAATACAATCAGGGAATTAATATTGGCATGTCCGAAATCAATGCATACCAACAAGCAATGATGATAACTTAATATATGTAGGTATGGCCTTCTAATTTACACAATAATAACGTTTCAATACATTTCAGATTATACGACTGCTACTGGTAGTTCTTCTTCTTTTATAAATATGGCTTTCGATCGTTTTTCACGACTTATTTAGCCAATGTCAAGTTTGTTAATTATTATACAGCCATTAGTAACTATGTACAAAGTCATGCCAGGTCAGAGTCTTGAGTAAAGCGATGGCTTCGTTAGTCAAGCTCATCTAGTGAGATTTGACGGCAGCGAGGACGTAGACGATACACTAATTTCTTCATGATTATTTCATTTGTGCACTTTCACTGAACAAAATTGATCTAATTTCCACACAAAATAACCAATTTACTCAATATAAACACGAAATTCAGTAATAATAAAAAAATTACGACCATCTTCATTCAGGATGGCGCCAAAAACACCTACTGGTAGTTGAGCAAGGAAATTGTTATATAGTTGTAGTTCATGTATCCCTATTTAGTACTAATGAAATGAACTACGGCTGAACCAATTTTAATGAATTTTGGCATAAAAATAGAAGTAGAATAATGAAGGTTTATTTTGATATCCGAAAGCAAACCCCGCCAGAGAGCTAGATATGTTTAGTACGCGGACGTAACAGTGGATACAAAATTCTTCTTTAACTTTATACTACATTTAATCTAATTAATTTCGGAGAAGCAAAGATATCTTTGATAAGAAACATTGTAAAAGGTAATTTCAGATGGACCAAGTCACTGGTGGCTTTTTTTATAAAAAAAGCCGCATCAAAATCCGTTGCGTAGTTTTAAAAATTTAAGAATACAAAGGAACATAGGGACAGAGGAACCGACTTTGTTTTATACTATGTAGTGATAAACATAATAATAATATACTACTTGTAATCCTGTGACTAAAAACATCCTGTACATTAGGATAGGGTGTTGCAAAATGTATATCAAGGTATACTTTTAAATAAGTAAAATCATAAGGACTTTAGTATCTTTCTTCAAAAACATCTTTGTGTATAAGGCATCCGAGTACCTATAAACCTTTTTAGGCCAGCGTACCTATTTGAATAAATAAATGATACGTATTCTGAGACTTTACCTCCCCGACTATTATATTACTTTCGTGAAACCTTAAGAAATTGAGTTCAAGTTGTCAAAGAGAAAAAAACCTTTGTATCCAAGGGCAGTTTGTAATTTGCAAGCGTATTTCATTTTGGAGCGTCATCTTGCAGACTAAAGATTTTTCTTTTTGTCTTGTCCCAGTGTAATATTATTACGTCTATGTAATTACACGCGAAATGTTCGTGAAATTGTTTTTTTAAGTTGCTTGTTTTTTAATGACTTGCGTTTTGATTTATCAAGCTAATGACAAGGTCTTGCTACTGAATTAATGTTTATGTTTAAGCAAAACTGCAGTAAATCCTATTAATATTATAAATGCGAAAGTTTGTATGTATGGATGTATGGATGTTTGTTACTCTTTCACGCAAAAACTACAAAGCCGATTACGATGAAATTTGGTATGTAGGTAGCTGAAGACCCAGAATAACATAAATGCTACTTTTTATCCCGGAGTTCCCGCGGGATTGGGACTTACGCGGGTGAAACCGCAGGGCGCAGCTAGTTTTATCATAATACGACTCGTGGTTTTTGAGTTATATTTAATATTTATTTATGTATTGTATGTATGTATAAGTCTAACTTAAAAACAATTAAAGTAACACTTTGTTAAAGTTATTTAGCTTCGTTTGTAAAGGTTGTACGTAAATATTTCGATATGTAATTTGTATTTTAGTATGTATTAAGTATTATTATTATAATTGTATTAAGTAGTTATTTTTAAGTTCAGTTTTGTACACCAGGTCTACATATTTAATTTGTTATTTTCCTTTAACGGGTTGGCTGGAAGAAATTTCATCGATTTGAGATAAGCTTGCCCTTTGTACTTGTTTATTTCAGTTTATTTCAGTCTTACGATTTTCTGTAATTTTTGTTATGCAATAAACAGTTAATAATAATACTAACCTTGTAAGATGTTTGCAAAATTTATGTTGTACCATTTCGGAACCATTTGTTATCTTTCGAAAAAAAATATCAAATCGGGACATCGAATGAAATAGTTGGAATTGGTATTTGAAGTTTTATTAAGATTCATTATTTTATTTACTCGTTGTTTTCCGCGACTTTGGTCGCTTTTCCTCGGAAGCCAGTTGTGGTTTCTGAATAAAAAGTGGCCTTTATTTTGCATCAATTTTACAACTATGGCCGCAAATTTTCATATACTTTACGAAGACCTCTAAGTATGTAAGGCCTCTTACATATCTATATATTAATACGTGATGCCAAAACTTTGTAGCCCCTTTTACGAAAATTGTGCGGACGCAGGAGCATAAAACTTGGCACACTTATAGTTTATGTGTACGTGAAGTGCAGAACGCTAATATTTTTCAATAATAATGCTTATGAAGTACATTAAATCAATAAATAAAACATTACCCACACTACCATGCATTTGACACACACAAACAAATATATTAATGATAATGATAAAAAATCACAGATGGCACACCATACAGTTTGGAAACAAAGTAGTTTAGTAATTAGTCTTGAGAAATGAAGATGGCGTTCTTATCAACAAGATTTTAAAATTTATTATGGTCGGATTTAAACCAATGGGCGACCACTAGTTTAATAAAATTGTTTAATACATAAAACAATAATATTGTGCATGGCATACTTAAAGTGAATATCGTATTTAATTTGACAGAGTTTGCTAAGATGTAATCGTTTAAACAGTTTTAAAATTACTACATTATAAGTGACATTTTTTTAAAACATAAAATATATAAGTAGGTATAATAAGCTATCGTTAAAATATCAAAAAGAAACAATCACTTCATACATTGTTTTTTATAATTCTAAAGGTTTTTGCAACTTATTCGATGCGTGCTCCCAACCGGCATAACTTTTTTCAACATGTTGAATAAAACTCATCATATTTCAACAAATTAACACAAAACCGTAACTAATTATACATCTAACCCTTCCTTGAGAATAGACAGAAAAACGCGGAACTTTGTTTTATAACATTTAGTTATAGTGCATACATATTTCGCTTATTTTCAATATGTTTATGTAGGACGATTTGGGATCTGGTTTACTATCAAAATGAAAACTATCGAAAAATGAGTACTAATAAAATAATTGGACTCAATTTTGGCAATTTTACTGCCTTTAATTAATTATTTCCTGAACCGATTTCGTACTGTAGTTTATCTACTTCGTTAACCTTTTAAAAAAGTTTACAAAAAAAACATTTTAAATAAACTTCACAAGTAAATTCATTGAGTCATTGAAGCCGCAAAGGGAACTAGTTTCCATTGAAAGAGTCTACCAACGCGACGGTCTAAATTAGGAAAATAAAAGTTTTTGATGTGACTTTTTAACTTTAATCTTTGAGCCTAAAAAGCCCTCCAGAGAAATAAAAACGTAGTCCATTTTATCTTAATGAGCCCTTAAACTACAGTTAAACTTTTAACGAGGCGGGTTGTAAGGCTGCAACAAAAGATTACAACCTTGTTAACTTTCAAAAGAGTAATGAGTGCCAGGTGAAATGGGGAATAAAAGAAGTTTTCCTGTGTGCAAATAAACAAATGTCATTGTTTGAGAATGCAGCGTTTGACTTGCAAAGTGAAATAGTGTTCTAATAAAACTCAGACAATTTTGTATCTAACTTAACACTGGGGTTTTAGCTCAGTATAGAGATACAATATAGAAAGAAAGAAAACATATTTATTGGCAGAATATGCGTGTTAAAGTTGTTTAAAGTATATTTAAACATTCCGACATATTCTTCCCCTTTGTGATGTGCAAATATTTTAATATTTATAAAAAATATTTATTTAATTATGTACATAATGTTTTAATATTCACACAAAAAATGTAATTAGTTCTATATTTATTTCAATTTGAATTATGAACCGTACCAGCCTTTCTTTTAAAGAGTTTTGTTATGTCAATGAATAAAGTCAAAATGAAAGAGAGGCCGATGACTTAGAGAGAGTCAGCAATACTTAGAAATAATATCAGGTCTTTGTTAGGAGTGTTACTTCTAGTAGTAATCTATAGCTTCATGGCCCTCACACACTAGCAGATAGTAAATAGGTGCAGTTTATTTTTAAAGAAAAGTATCTTTACGCCCATATCCCCGAAAATGTAGGCAGAGTCACAACCAGAGCACCCACGTCTAGCCCAAGACACTAAGTCCCACAATGTGATATGTGGCAAGCCTATCACCAACCGGGCACATATCCAATCCCAAGCAACTTTTTTTTCATTTAGAAAATTGGAAAAACCAAATTTTTTTTTGTTGTCCGACCCAGGAATCGAACCCGAGACCTCATGCAGTCAAGTCCAACACCTGAACCGAGAGGCGATCAATTATTTACAATTAGGCGACAATTTATTTCATTTTTATTTTTTTATTGTATAAATCAGGCTTACCGACAGTTGTTACAATTATAAAATTTACACATATTATAAAAAAACAATTCACCAATTGCACAACTTCTTCCAGGCACCTAAACAAACAAAACTCATATATCTTTTTGTACACTAACAATATTTTTTTATTTGAGAAATTATTATCACTTTACTATATAATAAAGATATAACGTTTGATTAAAAGAATAATAAATAATAACAATATATACAATACAATTATACAATATATTTGTTATTCTTTTAATCATTCACATATATTTATTTTAAATTTTAATTGTTGAATTAGAAAAAACATCAGTTATCACAAAACTTGTTACAATAAGAAATTGAAAGGGCTGTTTACACTAGCTCAAATAAGCATTTAAATAATTAAAATAAAAAATAATAAACATTAGGAACGAGTAAAGCTGTTAATAGTCAAAGATTCGAACCTACTACTACTATCCGAACCTGCATCTACTTACACCGAGCTGATATTAGAATAAAACATATTGTTTAGTCAAGTAAGTATATTAGCGATCATATTAATAGTGAGTTGCCTAAACAAATCCTGGACCGAACATTTTTAATTATTAAAAAAAATTTTTTCATGTTTCCAACTTTTTTTTTAGGCAACTCTATATTTCAATACAAATTATAATAAAATTAAAACTGCACATACGGTGCTATATTTTTTTTCTATTTAATCTGATCCCGTGAAAGTAACTAGCATCGACAATTATTATCTGTTTATACCTGGCAATCCAGGTATATAACAGGCAACCCAACTTCTGCAACTTCGTCTTATACCTACTTTAAGTCGATATAAAACCGTAAAATTGCACCAATTAATGAATAAAAAACATTTTAAAAAATTAAAAAATACTATCCAGGATTTTTTTAGGCAACCCGTTTTTAATATATTTTCTGATATACTAAGTTTGCTATAAAAGCGGTTTCATTCTATTATCAGCTCGATGTGGTCGACTTTACTTCAGATCATAGACTATAAGCACTACAATAAGTTAATTCCCTTTTTATCAGAGGTCGCCAAACGAGCACACAGGTCTATAGTCACCATAGATGTTACAGGTGCGTTGTTACCCAACGGCTGATGTTTTCAGACCAATTGTGCGAGTATAGCAGCTTCCCTACCCTCCATAGTTTGCCTTGGTATGTTTTAGTATAAAAAAACTGCTAATCCAACGTTAAAAATCTCTGCGATTAAGTGAATCATTTAAATCATAAACGAACATTTTAAATATTCCGGTAACGTAACAGATAACAGCTGGTACTAGATAAAAATGAAAACTTAATTGGATTTTTAATAATACATGGAATTATATCTGGACTGCAGAGGAGACGGTTCTCGGCTACATTCCAAGCGATAAAGCGGTTGTGAAACAAGCTGTGAAAATGGTTGAAGAACAAAACGAGCCACTCTCTTTTGTATATTTTAATATTTTCCACCGGCTCCGCATTCCGTCTCATATTTATTTATATTTTCTTTAATGAAAATATTTTATACAATTGTCCGGCGAATGTGAAATATTTTTGTAACTCTATAGGTTATCACAGGGTGTTGCTATGACAACACTTTTTGAAGTGAAACTTCTTTAAAGTCGTTGTGATTTCAAAACGGGTGCAACGGAAAAACGACAGGTAAGAGACACAAACGTATATTCATCTCATTCTTTTGCAGATAAGAGACACAAATATATATTCATCTCATACTTTTGTAGGTAAGAGACACAAATATATATTCATCTCATTCTTTTTTCGATTTACTGAAGTTTCACTTCGATCGTGTGTGAATCGCACACACCTTTTTTTTTGTCCTGTTAGAGAGGCGTCGGCTATAGATGTTTATATTTAAATTAATGCGTTCTAATTGCTTCCATTTTAATATAATGTCTTAACTAAAAATCCACATTATTTGTATATAAAATCAATGCCACTTTTGTTGTAATTTTATAACTCAAGAACGGGCTCACTTATCCAAACCAAATGTTTAGGTTTTTAGTAAATGGTTTATGTAAAGTTTGCATAAAATCGGTCGAGCGGTTCTTCATTTATCACGTTTTTTAGAAACAAATGAATTCGATAAATAATGGATCATTTTGTTAATGGGTATTTTTTCAGTCAAATTGAAACTCTTTTCAGGTGGGGATTGTGAAACATTTTCAGTTGTTTTTGTTTTCTTTTTTATGTTAACTGTTCCAGAGTCGGTACCCCCAGTCTTTTGTTTATTCATGCTCAAAAAGGAAAACAAAAAATCTTGTTTATCCAAATATTTTGGATTAAGTTTTAAAATAATTAATAAAACAATTTGTGTGAATAAATGAATTTGATGTTTCAATTTTTTTTAATATTTCATTTTATACGTAGCGAAGCACGTACCGGGCCGCTAGTAAAATATAAGTTGAAATTCACTTGTCGGATCTTGATCCAATTTTACCTTGTACCTGTATGTATAACCTTACAAAAAAAGAATTACCAAAATCCATTCCCAAGTCGTATCCAGCCCCGACCGTAGTTACAAACAAATGGGAGATCGCTTCTTATAAGCTGCTTGGCAGGCAATAAAGCAGTTAGCCTACATTCTTGAAAAGAGGCTGGGCTTTTATACAGCAACGAAAATGGAAAAATGAAATTAAAATGGTTTATTTGGGAAATACTTTTAGAAGTTGTTACAAAAATATAATATAGTCATATTGTATCACAATACATAAAATATATACAGAATGATTATTTACCACATATGATTTAATCTTAAAACAAGTAACTAAATTCAGAATTAAATAAAAATATCCTCAATTTTAAAAGTGATTAAGCTTAACACAATAATTTTTATTTAAACAAAGGTCGTTTCATTTGATTTGGAACTCATTTCGGTTGAATAAAAATAACAAATTAATTACTATGAATGAATTAATGAATGAGTGAATACATTTTATTATGCACCAAAATTTACAAAATAATACACACTCTTTCACATAGATATAATATTTAAGTTAGGTGCACAAAGGGGGTCTTATCGCTTCAGAGCGATCTCTGCCAGACAACTTTAGGGTGAAGGAGACAATTTATGTAATTTAAAAACTAAGGTAGGGCGTTGTCAAACAAACCTTATGCTATTCTAATAAATATATTGTTTTATTTTATATAAAACATACATACATCGTCGGTTCCTGGGGTTTTTACATCCCTACACCATTACAAAACTTAAATAACGTATTTCTTAAAAGAATACCTCTGGACAGAAGAAATTTTTTTAAATGTAGTTATTCTTTTCCTTTGTCATTTTTTCTCAAATAAAAAGTGGCAAAATAAAGAAATGTTAAAATTCTCACATCCTCGAATAGCTTAATATCATGTAGATCGTCTGCAGCACTCTCCTGAGGAAGATTTACTCACGCAACGGGACTTTAGGTGAAACCGAAGATTAAAGTGGGGAAATACCTTTTGGAAGCCGTGAAAGCCTTTTGGACCGTTTTTATATATTCCTATCTTTCAATAATGTGAAATTGATCGTCTGTGCGTGTTTATTTTATATTTTATCGCACATAAATTGAATAATCACTTATACACTTACAATTTTTGGAAGATTAAACATTTTCTTTAATCGCCTTTGTGGTCTAGCAGTTCGGTTTGTTGGACTTGACTGCATGAGGTCCCGGTTTCGAATCGGCCGGGCAACAAAAAAAGAAAATTGGTTTTTGCCAATTTTCTAATTTAAAAAAAAACGCTGCTCGGGATGGGACATGTGCCTGATTGCCGATATGCTTGCCAGCTATCACATTGTGGGGCTTAGTGTCTACCGCTAGTCGTAGGTACACTGGTTGTACCTGTGCCTACGACTTCGAGGATAATGGGCGTGATGATATTTTTTTTACTAAACATTTTTTGACGTGAATACATCTTGGAAGTTATTTCAACAAAGTGAGACAATTCAAAAAACGAATGAAAGAATCTAATGCAATATGGTGTGGCAGCTACATATCTACCTATCATCTTCATTTAATAATACCACTGGATAACAAAAGGGTCAAACAAGGGCTAAAAGTAAGTGAAGACAGTGACGCATAACATATTATTACTCTATGATTATTCTGTATTTTTATGACAAAAGATAGTGAAAAACACGTGACTTTCCTGACGGTTAGAGATAACCGTAGCTTATAAACACCATAATGATATAAGCGCGTCGCTGTCGTGCTTGTATGTAATTCTAGTCTTGGATGCTTGTCCTCACAACAAGATTTTTTCAATAAAGTACCCGATTCACGATTGTATTCAGTACCTGCCATTAAAACAGTTTAAAAACTACTAAAAATAACTTATAAAACTATTGAAAATCAATTATATAAAAGGGCTACTAAAGAGTCAATATTTAGAGGAGAAAAATCCATGGAAATGACATGAATTAATTATTTATGAACCGTGATTATTAATTAATTTTAATTTTGATATGTGTGAGAAAATCTATAAGAATTATATGAATTTATTAATTATCCAAAAATTATGAATCGTGATTATGGATCATTTTTATTTTGACATTTATGGAAAACATATAATTATTAATTGATTGTTATTCGTTAACGACTGAATTTATTGACATACTAGCTTCCGCCCGCGACTCCGTCCGCGCGGATGTCGGTCTTCGCGTGATAAAACTGAAAAATTAAAATTTATTTTTTTTCTCCGTATTTTTCCAGGATTTTTTTAAGATATAGGAAGGCAAACAAGCAGACGGTCACGCCACAACGTCATGACGTGTTCCGGTTCGGAGGGTAAGGTAGCCGGTTAACTTACTTTTGCTCGAGGCCTAACATCCCGGCCTCTGGTTGGCAACGCACCATTACCACCTTTGGTGTCTCTAGGCGGCGGGAATTTCTTACCATCAGGAAATCCGTCTGCTTGTTTGACTTCCAATGCTATAAAAAAAAGACGGATTTCCCGATGGTAAGAAATTCACGCCGCCTAGAGCCACCAAAGGTAGTAACAGTGCGTTGCCAACCAGAGGCCGGGATGTTTGGCCTTGAGCAAAAGTAAGTTTACCGGCTACCTTACCCTCCAAACCGGAACACGTCATGACGTTATGGCGACAGGAGTAGGTAAGGCGGTGGTACTAATCCGGGTGAGTCGCTGCAAAACTCTACCACCTAGTAGTAGTAATAGTATCCCATTTTATGCCCAGGATAATAAGGTATAATTATACCAAGTTTCATCGAAATCGAACTGTTAGTTTTCACGTGATAAAGATACAGACAGACAAAATTTTTTTAAATCACATATTTGGGTTCGGTATCGATCCAGTAATTTATTTTTTCAATATTTTCAATGTACAGAATTGACCCTTCTACAGAATTATTATATGTATAGATTAATTTCGATATGTCGGATTTGTTACTTAATTATATAGGTACGAGTACTTCTTTTAATATTACGCATAAAAATTACAATTACGAGTGCAAGTACTTCTTCATATTATGCATAAAAAATTACAATTACGAATGCAACCTTACATAAAAGTAAGCGATTGTTTTTATAAATATTATGTATAAACACGACGGTATTCTTTTTTATATTTATTTGCGTGTATGAATTTTTTTATGTAATTGTTTAGTTTTTTTTTTGATGTTATGTTCTACTATGGTTATATTATTGTAAAAAATATTTGAGACATTTTTCAAGTGTAGTTTTCTACCTACAAATCAAAGTAAGATTTGAGTTTCACTTTGCATGTTTGACTACGTATTAGTATATTCATTTATTTAGATTAGCAAACGGTTCGTATTATACAGAATTAGGTACCCAAAAATTTTAGTACATTTACACTTCTATTGTATCAAAATTAATCCTAATTTACCTTGTTCATGGCATCAAAACTAAAAGGAAGGACAAAGGATATTGACAATCCATGTATGGGAGTTGGACTAAGTGCTGCCCAAAATGAACATAAAGTGGATTATGTACTTTAGGCTAACACTAGTATGTAAACGAAAGCTCAACGAAATCGGTTCTATGAGGTTTGAAAAAAAATCAAATCATCTATCTGGTCTAGCGGTCCAGGTGTTGGACTTGACTGCATGAGGTCCCGGGTTCGATTCCCGGGTCGGGCAACGAAAAGGAAATTTAGTTTTTCCAATTTTCTAATAAATAAAACGTCGCTCCGGATTGGATATGTGTCCGGTTGGCGATAGGCTTGCAACCTATCACATTGTGTGTTGTTCCTCTCATGTTGTGCCTCTGCGTAATTCTTCAGGGATATGGGCGTGAAAATACTTATTTTTTTGTGAAGAAAGACAGCCAATTACTGATTAATGCAGTAGTTCTTTAAAATGATTACGCACACTGTGATTAAAATGATTTATTTTAGGGATGTAACCTACAATCATTAACTAATCATCATCAGATCAACTCTTTTGTCACTAACACAGTGGTAGATTTTTAACATTGTCTCACGTTAACGTGTGGTTTATTTTTGGATGTCTGCCTTGAATTGATAGCACCGCTTTATTTATTCCTGTCGCCATAATGTCAGTACTTGCCATTGACGTGTTCCGGTTCGGAGGGTAAAGTAGTCGGTAAACTTAATTTTGCTGGAGGCCTAACATACCGGCATCAAGTTGGCAACGCATCATTACCACCTTTGGTGTCTCTAAGCAATGTGGATTTCTTACCATCAGGAAATCCGTCTGCTTTTTTGCCTTCCAATATCATAAAAAATACTTACGATTATCTTGTTTCGGTTTGGAGGGTAAAATGGGTTATCTCTTATCTATATCTCAGCCTTTATAATGTACAACTATGTCTTTTGGGGATAATTGGAGGGTAAAAGGGGTTAACTGACCCAGCCTTAGTAACGTATAACTATATCTTTTGGATTTTTGCCATTAGATTACACCTATTTATTTTCTAACTCATTAAAAGCAGTCCCAGAAACTTAATAAAAAAAGTATCTTCGCGCCCATACCCCCAAAGAGGTAGGCAGAGGCACAACCAGGGCACCTACGACTAGCCGAAGACAGTAAGTCCCACAATGTGATAGGTGGCAAGCCTATCGCCAACCGGGCACATTTCCAATCCCGACCAAATTTTTTTTTTATTAGAAAATTGGAAATATCCAATTTTCTTTTTGTTGGCCAACCCGGGATTCAAACCCGGGACTTCATGCAGTCAAGTCCAACACCCGGACCGCTGAACTATAGAGGCGATCAACTTAATAAAACTTAATAAAACAAACTTAATAAAAACTTAAAATTAAACTTAAAACTTAAAAGAAACTTAATAAAAACTTGAAATACCGCAAAAGGGTTAATTAAACTTTGAATCATTCTTCCAGTGAATCCCAAATCGAGTTGATTTTGAAGAGAAAAATCCAGGTCACGCTGAGGTCAGCTTCCGAAGGGAGTCAACAATTTAGGTGGAACGAATAAATATCAATTAGTGCTCTGCAAATAAGAAGCTTAATGAAATTAATCACCAACCTCCTGGTTTACTTTTAATTTGCGGTTCCGTGACCTGTGTTTGAAAGATACTGCTCTTAAAAGATATTTCTGTGCACTTTGTTGTGTATTTGCAACCATGTATGTGTGTGTGTTAAAGATATTTTTGTGCACTCATTAAACTTGGTTACGTATTTGCAATCATGGGTGTGTGTGCAAGATATGTTACTAAAAAAGTTTCTTCTCACCCATTTCCACGAAGCGGTAGGCAAAGGCACAACCAGAGCACCCAGGACTAGCCGAAGACAATAAGTCGCACAATGTGATAGGTGGCAAGCCTTCGCCAACCGGGCACATAGCCAATCCCGGGCAACGATATTTTTATTAGAAAATTGGAGAAACCAAATTTTTGTTGCCCTACCCAGGATTCGAACCCGGTGCCCTATGCAGTCAAGTCCAACACCTGGACCGCTAGACCACAGAGGCGATATTTAAATAAGTATTTTGATTGGTTCTTTTTGTGAAGGTAAGCAACCAGACAACCTTGAACGACAAATAAATGTCCCATAATCGGGAATCGAATCTGAGCCGCGCTACCTTTTCGGGGGTATGGTCCTGAAGATACTATTTCATTTTACCAGTATTAATTAATAACAATTTCCAATATTCCAGTAAAACGAGACCACAGTAAACAATTTGAATCGTAATATGAATCGGTCAGACCGTCCGCTGAGAGTGACAAGCGCCTTGGGGCGGAAGTTCAAGGGACACAGACCTAAATAGCTGACCCAATATGGTCCCTCTGCTCTATTGGGTCAAATAGAATTTCTATATACAATATTACACAATACTTCCAATCTAAGTCGAAATAGAAGGCCTTCATACCAAAGATTATATCAATATGTATTTAAACTGCTAAATATTGAGCGTTTTCAAAAAAAACTCTAATAAAGATTTTGCGTTGTTTTTTTAAAATTGTATACCTTATTATATTAATACGTGATGCCATAACTTTGGACCCCTTTTAACAAAAATTGCGGGGACGCAGGAGCATAAAATTTGGCACACTTATAGCTGTTTATGTGTAGGAGAAGTGCAGAACGCTAATATTTTTCAATGATAGTGCTTATAAAGTACATTTAATCAATAAATAAAACATTACCCATACTACCATGCATTTGACACACACAAACAAATACAAAAGTTTGGAAACAATGTAGTTGGTCTTGAGAAATGAAAATGGCGATCTTATCAACAAGATATTAAAATTTATTATTGTCGAATTTCGACTAATAGGCGGCCAAAATGGATTTTTTTTGGGTTTCGTAGCCAAGTACCAAAAAAACGGAACCCTTATTAATTCGACATGACATGTCTAGTTTTGTCTATTTCTACTAAAGAAATAGAAAGAAACCCTTTTCCACTGTGTCGTCTGTAAGCTCAGATCAAATAAATTTCACTATTGCGTGGTTGTAAGTAATAGTAAAAATATTGAAAGATATCTCAAAGCTCCCGCGGTAATGACGCTCAAATGATCGATGTTCGCCCGAGCCGGGACAAAAATGACATCCATAATGCTGAGGAAATATTCAGCAACGCTAGCATAACACGCGAATATATGGAAATTGTTAGCAAAACGTTTTTGTTGAAGATTTTCGCTGTCATCCATTTTGCTTAATACAAGGACTAAAGGAAAACATATATAATTTCCCTATATTGTTACGTAAGGGTCTTGACACATGAAACAAAAAGAAAAAAAGGGAATTTTCTTTTTACTATAATTAGAACATCCAGGTGTATCTCCTTAAGACAGTGGTCCTCTACTATTGCGTTATTATGTATTACGACCGAGATCATCGGTCACGTGTGCATATTTACCTTCTACCCCACTCTCTACGGAGGAACGTGACAATAACGGGAACTGGCTAAGGCGGCAGGTCTAGATAAGTTGGTAGTACCAGTGTGGTCGAGCTACTCTACAGCACTCTACCACTTAAACTTACTGCATAGGTATATAATCTAGTAATCATAGTTATCAAATTACCGCCGCCGGCGATAGGATCGTCACTTACCAACACCGACGCTTTTATGTAAACGAGCGATATTTCGCATAACTATTAACTTTATTTCTATTTAACATTTTCTATTTTTAAGTAAAATTGTAATGGAAGTTCACTGAGAACGAGATATACCTACGTATAAATAAATATTTAAGTTATAACGAAAAAAATTAAAATAACACTTGTACTTTTCCACAACCTTATCTACCCATCAGGAGAGTCGTGTGCATGTTGAATGTCTAATGCCATCAAAAAATAACATTTTAAGTTACTCTAATGGCAACCAGTTTAAATTTTCACAAAACCATCAGGGCTACTAAAGATGAAGAAGGTGTTTTGGCACCATCGAGAGAAAAGATGGTCGAAGTTTTTTCATGATTATTGAATTTCGTATTTATATTGAGTGTAATTAGTCAATTTTGGTGCCATTTTGTACAATTTTGTTTAGTAAAAGTGTACAAATGAAATAATAATGAAGAAATTGACGTATCGTGTATTTACTCGTTGCTGCCAAATCTCATTATATGAGCTTGAGTGATGAGGCCACCGCTTTACTCAAAACCCGATATGACTTTTAATGACGACTTGTGACCAATGTAGAATAATTAAAATCCGATTTGGGTAAATCGGTTAACTTGATGCAAATTTCTATTTGACTAATGGCAAAATGCTAACGCGAATGCTAAAAACTAAAGAAAGAAAGAAAGAAAGATGAAGAAGTCTAATTGTAAGGTAATTAGCTTCTCCATGAGTGGGTTAAGCAGTAGTAATCTCCCACTTGCTTTACTACAAAGCAGACCAACATGCTGTCGAGATGTGGCCAGCTGACATTTCTGTTTAGTGCAGTGCTACCAACCCTACTGTTTCAACAGTATATTTACTGTTTTTAACGTGACAGCACTGTTTTCTGTTTTAGTACGATTTTCTACTGTTTTTTATGCCAGTGTTGTTATTAATACAGATCAAAGGCATTTTACATACAAAATCCGAAATAGACGAATATTACGCATTTGATGCTACTGAACATCAAATGAAAAATTTAAATGAAAAGATGTACGATTTAAAAAAACAATGAAATAGAAAATGTTGAGGATAGAGTAATACACAACAATGAACAATGTTTGTATGTTTGATCACCTACTTTTTAATGAATAATATATTTATGTTGCTTTTTTTCAATAATTTACTTTATGAAAAAATGCGTTAATTAAAGAACTACTACTGGAAGTGGTGCAGTAGTTACATAAACTATATCTATATAAGTAATTCTATGTCCCAATTGAAAGGTTTTTGAGATATGTAGTAGATTTAATGTTTTGAAAATGTAATTTTACTGTTTTCTACTGCTTTTTTAAGATAGATCTGCTGTTTTTTTCTATTTACTGGGGTTGGCAACACAGGTTTAGTGACAGTAAGATGTAAACTTTCATCTCGTAAAATTTGAACTAAGGGAAATCTCTAAACTTTTTTAGTTTTTTCCATGTTCGTGTGACCAGCTGACGTATAATCCACCATTTTAATATCAGTTGATTTTCTTGAAAATAATAAATGACTATAATTTATAAAACTCGTAATTTTAAGACGAGCACTATCCAAATGAATGAGAGGGAGGTTGTGGGTTCAAATCCTGTCTCAGGGGTAAGACTATTATTCCTTATAAGTTTTACCTTAATTTTTAATTTGGAGAAATAATAACTATTTCTTTTGTACTGTGTAGCCTTTCTAACACTTCACAACCCACCCACAAAGTCGAACCTGACTTTAACACTGAAATCATTGTACGACGTATCGCCTGAAAGGCGCTTAGTCAGTGTTGGCAACACCATGTTACATAATGGTAGAGTTTCGCAGCGACTCACCTGGATTGGAACCACCGCCTTACCTATTCCTGCCGCCATAACATCATGACGTGTTCCGGTTCAGAGGGTAAGGTAGCCGGTATACTTACTTTTGCTCGAGGCCTAACATCCCGACCTCTGGTTGGCAACGCACCATTACCACCTTTGGTGTCTCTAGGCGGCGGAAATTTCTTACCATCAGGAAATCCGTCTGCTTGTTTGCCTTCCAATGTCATAAAAAAAAACAACCAAAATGTCTCTCAAAGTATAGGGTCGACATATTGAAGGTTCTCAAAGACTACAGTAGTAGTAGTATGAAGCTACCCGTATAATACCACTGGAGGTTACACTCATAACAAAGACCTGTAAAAGTGACCTGAATAGAATGTGCTGGCCTCTCTTTCATTTTGACTTTAATAATTGATATCACAAGACTGTGATATCAGTCAGAAGTCAGATGAAGAGTCAGCAACCTCCAGTTGTAATATAGCTTCAGGAGTGGTAAACATTCTCGTCACATACATCATACGCGTTCCTTGCGTTAATTATTATTCAATGTACAAGAGACAATTATTATCGTTTACCTATATTATATATATATATATATATAAAAGAAAGTCGGGTTTGTTACAACACTTATAACCCGAGATCTGCTGGACCAATTTTAATGGTTTTTGATTCGTTGGATTTGGAAATTGATGGAGAGGTAGCTTAGAACCGGGATAAGAACATTGGGTGCATTTGATGCCTTACATCAGCGAGGAAACTAGGAAAAACGCCATTTTCATTTTTCCCATACAAACTGAACGGGCAGAACAAAGTTCGGTGGAACCAGCAAAACAACACCAGCATTAAAAGTTATTTGCTATTCAATCTGTGTATATGTTACCGGCCAAACCCAATTCAGGACAATTTAGTCACGTCTTCAATAGTTTGGCCTAGCCTAAACTGATTTATCCTATTGATCTTAGACCTAGTTTGGCCTAGGCTATACCAGTTCATCCGATCGTGTATAGGACGAACTAGTTTAGCCTAGGCAAAACTAGTTTGTAGCATAAAACCCTACGATGCCATCTATATCACATTGGAAGCAAAGCTGAGCTATCAAAGCATACAACATGAAAAGATGTGGGCTCAAAAGTCTATCAAAATTGAAAGTGTATTTCTGAATGGCAGGTTCGCTAGTTCCGGATGTTCCGACAAATAACGTTTCGTCGATAGTGAAAGCTGCACTTCCTCAGAGTCCGCTCCAAACCCGTAATACCCTTATCTATTAAGCGCACTAAACAGTAATCCTGTTATTGTTAATAATACACTTAGATAATGGCGGACGCTGATTTATGGTCTACACAAACTAATGTAGAAAATAATGCTCGAATTGAACATCAGTATAAAATATACATATGAACCTTACTCCTTAAACACTTTATCTATTAAAGAAAACCGCATCAAAATCCATTTTGTAGTTTGAAAGATTTAAGCATACAAAGGGACATAGGGACAGAGAACGCGACTTTGTTTTATACTCTGTAGTGAATTGCTGAGTCTGTACATTACAGATTACCAGATTTTTACTCGGCATCAAAAATTTCGTCGGCATCGGGATGTAACGACCTCATTACTCAATGGTGGTTATTTAGTTCACTGAATTATTTTACTATTATAGATGGCTGGATGGATGGATCACTAGTGCTATGTAACTAGTTTAGAAGTTTTTTTTTTAATTTGTAATGTTTTATTGCTTATGGTAAAGAGTTATTCCATTGTGCTAGAGTACAATAACTATAAAAAAATAACGAGACAGGGCATGCTCCGCTGGTTCAGGCATGTAGAAAGAATGAGATATGAAAGATTGACAAAGCAGAAAAACAATGCGAATGTGGATAGATGTAGGTACCCGGGAAGACCAAGGTTGACATTTCATGATCAGATCACTCGGTTGTTATCCGAGGGTGGTATCAAGAGTCTCCAAAACTGGCGTGTTTGTATAAAAAGTGTAATGAATGTAGAGGAAGCCAGGCGGCGCTGCCAGGATAGTGAGATTTGGCACTCTATACTCTCTGCCTACCCGGTAACGGACTTGGCGTGAAGATATTTATGTATGTGTATGTACAATAACTATGAATTTATAATTTACCCTGATTATTACCACCGCTATTCTTGTTCATGCCACGTCAGTGCTCGTCATTGTTATGGTTCATGCTGGAGGTAAGGGCAGCAAATGCAGGTGTACATTTCCAAAAAAAATAAATTATAACACCAAAAAAACTGACGGGGTCGCTTCCGAGCGTAAAACATTCATTAATTCCGGTCGTCCTGTTGGTTTGTCTGTTTGTTATCGTATCGTAAATAAACTAAATAGTAAAACAATTCTGATTCTAGAAAAAATTTACCTACTTATGAAAGAATATGGCCCCACATTAGAAACTAGGCACGATTTTATGAAAAACAGTCAAACCAAGCTGTATACAATCAAAATTCAGTCACACGTATCTAATTTAAAAAAAAACTTAATTTCTGGATTTTAGTATTCGAGAAAATATTTTGTTCCCCGTGGCGGTCCAGGACTGCTGAGGGGATAATATGACACTGACAATACTACTCTAACTATTGTTTCTTCTTTCGGTACGTTATTTTAACAGTAATAGATATGGAGGCATAATGGGGCTGTCTATATGAGGCACGATAGGGTACTATTATGCTCCACATCTGCTGTCCCTACTTTACCTCCATTACGTAAGAATACTTAATGAAGGGTTTACCGTTACATAAGTAATCTCATTGAATGATCAGTTTATTTCACGATATAATTTATTTCATTAAAAAAAAGTATTTTTCCGCTCACATCCCCGAAAGCTTAGGCAGAGGCACAACAAGGGCACCCACGACTAGCTAAAGACATTAAGTCCCACAATGTGATAGTTGGCAAGCTTGTCGCCAACTGGGCACATATCTAACACCGATTTTTTATTAGAAAATTGGAAAACCCTGATTTTCTTTTTGTCGTCCGCCCCGGGATTCGACCCACGGGACCTCATGCAATCAAGTCCAACAACTGAACCGCTATACCACAGAGGCAACCAAGTTTTTAAATGTATTTGTTATTTTTTTTAATACAAATAAATACTCTTCTATCCATTTCTCGTAGCGCTTATAATTTTTTCATTAAGCGTATAAAAAGAAGGGTTCGGGACACAGTAGTCTAAAACAGCAGGCTAAAAAAGCAGCCAAGCTCTAAAAAAGTTTCTCCTTTATTTAAATCACCGATATTCAACGAAGTCAAAACAACTTTAAAATTTCAGATTTTTCGACTACATCAACAACAGACACCATCATAGCTTTATCATCAGCTAAAATGCAGCAATAACTGTATCGGAGCGTTGGGTTGCCCCTGAAAAATGTGTATGCTGGTTACATACTACCTGTACAGTTGTTGATGACGAAAATATATAAATTTTATAGCGTGTAGTTATGTACCCCATCCTGCCCGAACTTAGAACCCCTTACTGCCCCTTCCCTTGGGCACGATGGCAATATCACTTAGGTGTCGTTATATTCAAATATTATTATAATATTTGATCAAATTCTATGTTATATTGTCATTTAAAGTGTAACAAATAGGTTGTGACTAGCTTTAATAAATAAATATATTTCTCTATTTTTCAATCGTTTATGTCCCTCAACGTCCGTCCCTGATATGCCCCAATCCACCCTTTCCATACATCTCACTGCCTCGTTAGCAGTGCATGTTCGATTCCCTATAGGGACATATATATTTATATTCCTGTTTATAGCTGTTTAATAAATTTATTACGATAACATAAGTATAATATGTATTTCAGCTTAATAATGTCATTGGTATACAGTATATACATACAAAACTCATTTACAAAAGCGTGCCTTTTACTTAATTTTGCTTACTTTCGAATAAGATCAATTTGTCTACCTCTGTGGTCTAGTGGTTCAATTATAAGACTTGACTGCATGAGGTCCCGGATTCGAATTCCGGGTCGGGTAATAAAAAGAAAATTGAGTTTTTCCAATATTGCAATAAAAAATTCTATCACATTGTGGGACTTAGCGTCTTCGGCTAGACGTGGGTGCCTTGGTTGTGTCTCTGCCTACCACTTCAGAGATATGGGCGTGAAGATACTTTTTGTCTAGTATACATAAAGGATTATGTGAAATACATAACCCTTGCTAGCAAGGTCTAGGTAAAAAGGGTTGAAATTCCTGTTCATAAAATAACTTAAATGGAATTGGTATTAGCAGTCACACGCGCAAGGATCAAAGGATTTCTGTAAGTCCCTCCTCAAGGATATAAAACTTGGTAACGACTAACGAATAAAAGTTTCCTCAATGTGAAATTGTTTTGAAGTTTAACAGGATTTCCAGGAGATAAAAGATATAATGGGACCGATTCTGCAGCGCACCTACTAAATTTATTTTATCACTTTCTTTCTCAACAAAGGAGAAACAGTATGTAGGAAATAGAACCACTTTAAATAATCATACAACATTTTAGGGATTGCATGTTTTACCTTTCACTCGTTAAGAATATTGTAATTGTTTTTTTTAATAATACATTTTGGAACCGTTTCAGCAACATTTTATCTTTGCAGGTTTAGTTACAATGGCCTACACATATTTTGGTGTCTAATATTTTATAACTGATACGAGAAATGTAGTCACTTTTTTCATATCAGCTCTTGTGATGCTACGTTTTAGAGAAAGTATTAATTTATTTCAAAAAAATTTGAGTGATTTTCTTGAGTGAGATTGTCCTGGACAATTTATACAATTAATGTCATAAAAGTATTATTGCAAATACGGACTGATTTCGAATAAAACAAAAAAAAGCTAAAACGGGAATTGTAGGTAAACGATAGCTGTCAGCTGACATCTAGTATCAACAATATAATTCATACTACTACCTACTTTACCGACTAGAGATGACCAAAATAAAATTCTTTATGCTAGTGATATGGCTGATAACTTGTAACTATACAATTCCAAGAATGATCTACGATGTACATGAAATATATAATCTTTCCATTAATTAATAAATATGTAAATTGTTTTTTTTTAAAAAAACAAGCACAGGTGACTAAAAACGGGTTTCAAATTTCAGACTAATCCGTTTAACCATTCGATCGTGAAAGAGTAACAAACAGCCATACATACAAACTCACAAACTTTCGCATTTATAATATTAATAGGATGTGTCATAAATTGTTCAATGTTTTTTTCCAAGTCATAAGTTTCATTTTTTCTACATTTTAAATAAAAGTTAAAAACACATAAAGTGCGTTTTATAATGCGTAGCTGACAAATAAAAAGAAAAACACTTCACAGACGGAATCTTCGACTGGACTATTAATTGTGAATTTTGAATTGGGTCAAACGTCTGACACTCTGACCCTTTTTCAGTCAGCTCACACCCGCCTCAAACATTGACTTCTAATTCAACATTGGAGCTACAAATTAGTAATTTATTTTGTTGCTTGACGGTTTGGAATACGCCCCTGTCGATACATTTCTTAACGTTTTATCCCTGAGAAGAATTGTTTGATTATTGTAGCGGTTACTCGTAGCTTCGTTTGTTTCCTTATTTATTATACAATATTGTAGATGATTATTATTATTTATTTATTTATTGTACAATATAAACATAAGGTTCAAAATAAAATGTTAAAAAAAATTACAAATGACGGTCTTATCGCTCAAAGCGATCTCTGCCAGATAACCAAGGAAGACAGAAAATTAAAGAATTATAAAATAAAATTTAAGATAAGAACATAATAACTTTGTCAAGACATGACATGACATGGCAGCCAATTGAATAATTACAAAATAAAATCAAAAGTAAGAACACAGCAACTTTGTACATAAACAAAACTAAAGAGAAAAATAATTACTAAATATAATTTAAGCATAAATAGAACACACACAGTTATTAAATATATTATATATTCTCCTTTATAACTACAAGGTTATAAAATATATTCTTGTTGTTGTTTAACTGGGAAAAAACATTTACCTGCATTAGGTTCGACTTTGTACATATTAATATGCTTAGTCGGATAATAAAAGATCAAAATAGTACTACTTACAAAAGTTTTTTTATGCGATAGGTCACCGAACAAGGACACGGCTCTTCTGATAGAGACAACCGTAGCTTATAAACAACTTTAAACAAAATTGATGTTACAGGTGCGTGGCTTGCCTGAGGCCGATATTGAAGGCCTATTGTGCAAATCTACCTGCTACTCTGCCCTGAATGACAAAAGAACGTGACAGAGTCACTATGGCAGCAAGAATAGGTAAGGCGTCGGAACCCTACTATGATCTATTCTACTCAGCTGACCGTGACCAATAGGGGAGAAAACACAAGTTATATTGTAAGTAGCAAGTAATTTTCAACTAGAAGTCATAAAACACCACTTTTTTATGTTATAGGAAGACTATCAAGCAGCCGGATTTCCTGATAGTAAGAAATTCAAGCCGCCTAGAGACACCAAAGGTGGTAATAGTGCGTTGCCAACCTGAGGTCAGAATGTTAGGCTTCAAGCAAAAGTAAGTTTACCGGCTACCTTACCCTCCGAACCGAAACACGCCATGACGTTATGGCGGCAGGAATAGGTAAGGCGGTACAGTACAGTACAGTACCAATCCGGGCGAGTCGCTGCGAAACTCTACCACCTAGTTAGATGTCACGGTGTTACTGACGTTAAGCCTATGCTCGCCTTTTACGAGCTGCCTGGCAAAAAAGGCAGATGGTCTATTCTGCAAAGGGGGCAGCTAGTAAAAACTAATAAGTTGAGTTTCATAGTATTTGAATAGTTTCAGTTTTATAATCAGCGTCACCTCTAAATAGATTGACCAATCTTTTCTAATTCATTTTTTTGTTATTTAAATAAATTTAAATGAATATCTAAAGTTATTTAAATTTAAAATTATTTAATAGAGTTTTTATACTTCTTATCGTCGGTGCTTGCTGGAATTCCATTCTTGAACCATTTATTTTTAAACACTTACTTTCTTATAAAACTTTAAAAATAAAAATATATTGTGGAAAGTACAATTGTTTATGAATAAATTATTTCATAAAGTAAATCAATATTTGCCCACGACAAAGAGGTAGAATATATTGGTACGAATAAGTACTTATAACAACTTTTAAACACACATATTCTACAAATAAATAAATTTCATTTCTAGTAGATGAGACACATAAAAGCTGAGTGTAATGTATAGTACCTTAAATTATCACATTCACCGTAATATATACACCTTTTATACCTGATACCTATCGTAACTCATAAGCCACTATGATTCAACCTTCGTAACATTTATAACGTGAACCAATGTTGGAAGTACGTGCTTAGAAATACGAAATGACAAAGGTCTGGCTGTTTTCGGATTTGAAACTGAAATGTTAAAATATAACAGCAATATACGGATCTAATTTATCTCAGTAAAGCAAATAAAATAAACCAGATGCTTCTGTCCACTACTTATTAAATAAATAATAGTTTAAAAAACTAAAAAGGCGTGTTGCCTTTATGGCTAATCGAACAAAACACTAGAAAATAAATTTTAATAAAGAGGAGTTTTATATTACAACTAGATAAGAACCCGGCTTAGCTCGGGTAAAATGTGACTCATCTAGGTGCAAAATGTAGATAGATATTTCTGTAGTCACCGGTTTTCAAGAAATATTAAAGGTATAAGCAAGACATAGATTCGTATAGCTTCATTCATTGTGTTTAGTAAATTAAATAAAAACTGTCCAACTTTTTATACAATTTTTTTTTATTTTAAATCAAAATTTAAAGTAAAGTAACATAAAGTTACAAAACAAATTGCAATGAGTACTTATCCGAAAAATTGGATAAATATTCTCTATTATGCATCACAAAACGGGACGCTTATTAAACTACCCAAGATGGCGACTGTGATTTGTCTGTCAACACATTAGAATTTAACATAGAATTTAACAAAATACTCGACAATCCGAATTTTGCGGATATGTGTTGTCGACTCAAAATCATTATTTCTTTATGTTTTATTATTCAGGTAAGGTTTTAATCGAGTCTACCGTACCCCTTGACGAAATTATTAATATAGATAGTAGAAGATCGAACAATCAATAATTCTGAATCACCTCACAATAAAATTGTAATAAACTTTAAGTTATTAACAGAAGAAATGAATCCAAATACGGTTATGATACGATATTCCATCATGGAATGCTAGAGCCTATCTTCCGGCTTCATCATCAGACCTTGAAACCTGATCATGGTCAACATTTATTACAAGAACTTTCTAACAAGTTCAAACACGGCTATGATACGATCATCCTTCATGAAGTTCTAGTTTATATCTTTCGGCTCCATCATCAGATCAGCTCGACAGTACCATATTATTGTATTGTCATCGACCCTTGATACTGTAGAGGTTGCATTACGATGCAAACTCTACTGGCTGTTAAAGAAGTATATTTGAATTTTAAAAAAGATAAAGAACGCAGAATCAAAACGAGAATCACATTTCAATTCGATGATTGAGAACGTATCAAATAACATGTAAAAGAAAATAAAAATAATATATATAAAAATATTCTTTTAATAATTAAATAACACGTCCCCCGTGTTACTATTGGTGGAGGCGACGTAGTATTTTTATAAAAAAAGAAATGGAAGAATTGAAAATGGTACATGACCACGAAAAATTCGAAGGATTGGGTGATTTCAAAGAATTTAAGAAAAGGATTGAATACTTTTTTATACTAAAGAAATATGAAGAAGAGGAAAAGAAAGCATTGATTCCCTCATTCCTAGCGGGAAATGCTTTACGATTTTTCAATATTTTCGAAATTGAAAATGAGAAGTACTCGTATCGAGACTTGATGGAGGCTTTATCAGAATAATTTAGCAGGAAAATAAACTACGTAGAACTATTTTATAATAGAAAGCAAAATTATGAAGAGGACATAATAGATTTTTATTATAATGTAATGGAATTGGCAGCAAAAGCCAAAATAACAGACGATGAGATTATAATCAATAAATTTAGAAAGGACTCTGACATATTTTACAGAAGGAAATTAGCGCTGTCAATCATCAAAACAACGAAAGATTTAAAACAAATTTTAATACAAATAATTGTGAAAATACACCAGTTCCAACAATCCCCCAAACAAAATACACCAGCTATCCATCGCCGAGGAATTTTGAACATAAATTTGCGGATGGACGTTCCAATAGAAGTAAAGAAATTGGATCTAATGCACAGTGGTCAAAATACCACAATCAAATGGGTCCATGGTCTACACAGGCTCGGAAAAATTATCAACAAGTTTACACACCCCAACAAAAAGGTATTTCTAAGTATGGATTTGAAAAAATTCAACAGCAGTGGAAGCATGGAAAAGCACCAATTAGCAGAGCATCGCAGCCGGTTAAGCAAGATTGCGACATAAACGCTCATGACATGGTAAAGAAGACATCGGAAGGTAGAAGGCCATTTATTTCTATAGATATTTTAAACGTTGGCACTTTTAAATGTTTGTTAGACACAGGAGCTTCTGTTTCGTGTATTAACAAGACATAACAAGGGGTAGCATTTTTGAGAAAATAGAAGTTGATTTAAAAACTATTAATGGGAATGTAATAAGAGTATTAGAAAAAATAGACCTACACATAAAGATCGGTAATTTCATGACCAAAATGGAATTTCTTGTCTGTGAAAATTTAAATAATAATATAATATTAGGAATAGATTTTTGTTGCAAAAATGGTATTTTAATAGATTTCAATAGTCATACTATTAACTGTGGTGAAGAACGCATATGTTTTGAGAAGGAAATAGATATAAATGATTTAGTAACTTCTTCAAATATTAACAAAGAAACTTATTTGTATTTCCTTGAAAAGGTAGAAACCAAGAAGTTTGAATTGGGTGAGAATTTATCTGTGAAAGAGCAAGTAAGAATGGATAAGTTGTCAGATTTTTTTGTAGATGAATATACTGTAGGTGCAAAGGATATCGAAATGAAAGAGATACGTCCAACGCGTAGTTATACATGTAGGGTTCAGCGAGCTAAGCGCGAAATTATTAAAAAAGAGATGCCGAAGGTCAGGGACGTTAAAAAGGACGGTTTCAATATAAATAGAATAAATAATAAAAATTATAGGAGGTATGGATGTAAACATAGCGATGAATTTTGTTCAAGATATTTAGGATTTGATCGTGGTTCATCGGTTAATAGGTATAAAGATTTTTGGAAAGTTAATTGGTTATGGTGTATATTATGGTGTAGGTTGCTTACGAATAACATGAGAAAATTGCTTTATGATCAATGTGCTGCTGGTCATTTACGATTAAAAAGAAATAATATTAATACAGATTTAAAAAAATGCAAATATTTTATGCACGGACCAGAGAAAAAAAGAAAAGGATACGTACGAGAGAAGTCACATTGCAGACATTTGAAGTAGGTGATTGGGTACGGCTGTTTACTCCTAGAAGAATTATTGGTAAGAGTTTTAAGGTAAACAGGTTGTATCGTGGTCCATATATAATATTGCAAGTTTTAAATAGCCGAAATTATGAGATTCGGAAGATCGACGGTAGCTTAAATTATTCACAGGTAGTCCATGTTGATAGGCTTAAAAGATTTGTACATAGAGATATTTAAAATATAATGGATTTTGTACTATAAAAACTTCATGACTGAAAAGTT